>PVHP010001318.1:70480-109397 GCA_004024765.1 Zapus hudsonius
AGAGAGAGAGAGAGAGAGAGAGAGAGAGAGAGAGAAGGAGTTTTAGGCATCAGAGAATCTTTTCTGATTCTAACATTTTATCTTATGTTTTTATGGAAACTTCCTAACGTGGACTTCTAAGGAGCCTTTACCAGTGAAGATTCTTCTGCCATCATTAGCATAGAAGCACATCAACTATGTTCTGTTACTAGCAGAAACCAGGCTACCAGCATGCACCGCCTTTGCCATTTGTAGAAAATGTATACACTGTGGTCTACCTGACTGAGACCATTCTTTGAACACTTCATTCTGAATGATGTAGTCATGGGTCACTTTAAAAGGTATTTTAATCGTTCAGGATTTTAAATGGATGTATATAAATCATATAATAGAAATAAAAGGATGGCTTTTTGAAAACTAAAAAAAAAAAAAACACATGTTAATTGCTCTTACAGAAGTCAAGAGTAGAACGGTGGTTACCAGAAGCTGGGAAGGAGGGTGAGTGAAAGGATAGAATAAGGTTGATAAATAAGTCCAGGTCAGATCTATAGCTTTAAGAAGTTCCATTGGGCTACTGAACAGTGGGATGACTATACATAACAATAATGCAGTGTATATTTCAACAAGCTAGAAGAAAAAAATGGATGATTTTGTCATAAATCAATGATCAATGAGGTGAAGTTTAACCAGCATCATATGGTGTCTTTTTTTTAAATTTCAACTCATTTTATTTTATTTTTTGATATCTTTATTATCCTTAATTAGATACATTGTATGAGCAAATCTTAGGATGGTATTCCCCTTTCCCTCCTCCCTGTCCCCACTCCACTGGGAGCCCTCCTCAGTGGGTATACTGGATCAGTCCATGTGGTTGGTAGGGGGTCATGAAGAGCACAGATGGTATCTTTTAATATGCACAATTTTCAGCTTCTAATATAAACCTTAAAGTAAATGCAATTGAAAATTTTTAAAAGTATTATTGAGAAAAGAGATAAATAAAAAATAATTGATTATGCATCTACCTGCTACAAAATGAAAGATATTTGTTAAATATCTTTCACGTCATCTTACTTGAGACCTTATAGTCTCTGTGCAGACAAATATGAAGAATATTATTACTTTGCTGGAGGAATGGCTCAGCTCACTGGTTAAAGGTGCTTGCTTGAAATGCCTGACGGCCCATGTTCAATTCCCCAGTACCCACATAAAGCCAGTTGCACATGCATCTGGAGTACTTGTATAGTGGCAAGAGACCCTGGAATGCCATTTCTATCTCACTATAATAAAAAATTTAGTAAGTAAATAAAGATTATTAGTAATGTTTATATGTGACATGTATAAGTCAGGCAACTTCATTAACCCTCCTTACACAAAAAATTTAAATAAGAATGGTAAGCATACTATAACATCAGTACTTTTGAAGCTGAGACAGGAGGATCATGACTTCACTTGTAGCCTGTAATACATAGCAAGATCTTGATTCAAAACTAGCAAACTAGCACCAAAATCCATCCACACTAACAAAGCTTGTTTTTTTTTTAATTTTTAGCAAACAATTCAAAACAGAATGTTGTTTTTTAATATTTATTATATATTCGCAAGCAGAGAGAGAGAGCGAGAGAGAGGGAGGGAGGGAGAGAGGGAGGGAGGGAGAGAGGGAGGGAGGGAGGGAGGGAGGGAGAGAATGGAAAACGGGCACACCAGGACCATCAGCTGCTGCAAACAAACTCCAGAAGCATGTGCAGATGAGAAAAATGTAGTATTTTTTTCCACTGCTGGGATAGACTCCTGGGCTTCGGGCATACAAGGTGTTGTAACTCTGAGCTAAATACCTACCCATAGAAAACATGTGCAAATGTGGAAAATATGCTTAGATATCCAAATACAAGTAACTGAAGAAAATGTATCTAGTAGAAGTTTATACTTGTCTCTTCCAGATGTGAAATTTCAGGTAATCTTGAGTTTTGTCTTTTCATTCTTTAAAAAAAGAATTTCTCCTCTCTCTCTCTCTCTCTCTCTCTCTCTCTCTCTCTCTCTCTCTCTCTCTCTCTCTTTCTCTCTCTCTCTTTCGGTTTTATTTTTTTTTGACACAAGATCTCAAACTTGGCTGTGCATTTGAGTCCTTGAAGTATTCAAGAAAGTTGGAAACCTGGACATTAACCTTCATACATTCTGATTGAACTATGCACCAACCTTGGTTTCAATATATTTTTAAACTGTATTTCTTGGTATGGATACATACATGGGGCTGAAAAATCCTCATTTCAATTCCCAAGGTCTTCTCAGAAAGGTGAGTGAGCAGTCCAAGTGCATGTGTTAGAAATCTACCCCAGGAAGACACATACCTCTGGGGACTTGAGCTGAGTGAGCTTGCCTGCAGCCTAGACAAAAGCCTCCATCTGTTTCACCATTACCCAACATCTTGCTGTTCAAGTTTCAGAGTCTGTTCCAAAGGACATCTGGAGTTCTTAGAATTTTAATCCATTGAATATCTTTTTTGATATGAATTTTTTGATTAGTGCTTCAAGGACTTGAATGTTTTTATGACTCTTGATATTTTATATATTACTTTCTGGAAGACTCATATGACTTCTCATTGTCTTGATCCATAACAATTTACCAGCTCTCCAAAAATTAAACTCATCAAATTGTTGAGGGTCTTTGGTGATTTATTTTGCCTTATCTGTTTTTTTTCTTTTCTAATACCCTCATTATAATCTGGAGTAATTTTATTATAATAAGTAAATATAAATTTTTTAAGTATTTGAGTCTCCATTATCTTCATGATGATTTCAAGCACATTTTTCCTCTGCTTGTTTTCATTTTATTTTGTTAATTCTACTGTACAAATGTCTGGTGGATTAAAAAAAGACATAGAAAATAAAAAAAAATTAATTAAAAAAACACTAAAACGTCCAAGTGTTTTCTCCTTCAAAAATAAGGTGTTGATTCAATTTTAATTTTCTGTGTTTAGATTACATATGTATACTATTTATCCAAGAGAGATTCATATTATAATGTAGACATGAAGGAGTTATTGAAATTTTCATTCCTCTAAGATTAGCTAATTTCACAAACGTCATCTATACAATAGTCCCTTCTTTCCAATTACACAGTAATAGTTTGGAGTCATATGAGTAAATGCACAAATAGGTTTTCCCTTCTGTCTCATTGATCCACCTGTCTAATTTTGTGCAAATACCAAGCTGTGTTAATTTCTCTTGCTACATAATATATGTTTAATATCCCAAAGAGCTGGCATTCCTTAATTCTTTAAGATATTACTATACACATTTATATGTGCACATATATTTTATTAAAACAATTTTGTTTATGCTTACAATAAGTAGGGTATTCTGATAGTTTAAGATTAAATAAAATACAAGCATTAATTTATTAATTTGTGTCAATGTGTTAAGCATATATGTTTGTCTTTTTTTTAGGTTTTTCAAAGTAAGGTCTCACTCTAGCCCAGGCTGACCTGGAATTCACTATGTAGTCTCGAACTCATGGTAATCCTCCTACCTCTGCCTCCCGAGTGCTGGGAATAAAGACTAGCACCACCACGCCAGGCTTATGTTTGTCTTTTTTTGTTGTTGTTTGAACAAATTGACATTTCATAATTCAGCCATCCCTTAGGGACTAAAGCAGAGAGATGAACTTGTTTGTTTACGCTCAAGATGTTTGTTTGTTTGACCGTGCCTCTTTATGATAAGTTTCTTACCACTCAGAGATTTGAAAGTTGTGGAGAATATCCCCAAATTTTACTTTCAACTTTCTGACAGTGACATCAAGCCAAGAGTGCAATAGCTAATCAATGGCCGGCATTGGAGTCAGCTTTTGTCTGCAAACAAAGCAAGCGGGCCCTGCTGAGCCTGACTCACAATCTTGCCTGGTGAACCAGAACAGGGCCCAGGTGATTAAGCAAGACAGTCACATTGGGGTGCCAGCCTTTCTCCTTGCTCAGTTCAAATATTATTACTTTTAAATGTCATCATATCACCAATGTAAGCATGCATACTTATTAAAACTTCTCTTCCCGGAGACATTTCAGGTGGACATCTTGGAGCATGACACATATTTAAATTTTAATCAGAACTCTAGGGGCAGCGATGATTCTGTTAGAGCAGAATTGTTGATTAGCAGAGAACTAATTTAAACTGGGATCCTTTTAAATGTGTGGTGCTGTGCTGGGCATAGGTTACCACATACAACCCCAATGCTTATTTTGCAAGGGAGGATTGTTTCTAAATTCCCATTTTACAGGTGATAGAATTAAGTTTCAGGCAGTGATGATTGAAGTATGCTTTATAGGACCCATAAGCTACTGATAACAAGTGATACCTTTAATTTTTTTTTCTGGACACACATGTCTGGTATTCTGAGAAGATGGACATTTGCAAGTTCCTTTAAAGATGTCTCAGCTAGTCACTGGATTCCTCTGGTCTGACCAGGTATAAACTGAGAAAACAGCACACCACACATCAAGCTAGAGCCCAGTTCTTTTCTATTTATGACCTTCTTAAATTCCTACTTGAGTACTCTGAAATAAGGGAGGAAAGATCTTATTTCTTTGCTAAGAAACAGTTCTGAAAGAACCGGTTCCACTGATTTGATGACAAATGACAGGACAAAAAAAAGCCTATGTAGTATCTCTCACAAGGCATTACATGTTCTGGTACCAGAAGTATCAGGAAAACTGGTTTTCCTCCCTCCTCAAGGCCTACATTGAGGAATCATCTGTGAGCCCTGCAGAAGCTTGGACCTCAGAATCCATTTCTTACATCAGTGTGTTCTAGGAACATGCCATCTTTCTGTCTCTTGGAAAGTGACAGGGAGCCAGATTTCTGAAATCATTGTTCTTTTATCTCCTTTGCTACCTCTTGGGTCATAGTTTTTAATATTGTGTTTGATTCACCTCCGAGTCCTGAGAGAGCAGGTGAGTGATTCATCTTTAACAGGTCTTCTCAAAATCTTATTTCTTATGTATTTGCTTGAGAGAGGAGTGAGGGATGCAGCCATTCAAGGTTCTGCCGTCTCCTGAAGACCTGGAGGAGCAGGACTGAGGTAAGGGATTTTGATGTCAGGAATTATCAACATCCAATCAGCACAAAATTATTTTCTAACTCCAGCTGACCATGCACTTTTCTTTTCAGCTGTAACTTCATTAAATGGGGGACTGAGTTTCCAACAAGAAAAGGTCAACATTTCCATTTGGGCATTCAAACATCTCCAAGATGGGTTTGAGGCTTTAGTGTTCTATTGATTCAGCCATCCCCATGCTGAGCACAGAACTTTGCCAGGCAATAGATGGGCTATATGTCAATCAAAGCTCACCAGTGGGGCTATTTATTTTCAGCTTGATTCACAGGGCTATCAAATATTGAAGTTGAAGGGGACAAAGGTAATTCTACTTTAGTATAGATTTGAAAATGAAGCTTTCGTAACCAATGCATTACTGAAACTGAAATTTATGAAGAGTGCTTTGAAATGAAAAATATATCCCCTTCTTTCATCTGGCCTTGTTTACTAAACGTTGACTATCCATAAAAATACTAAATTTGGGACCTGCAGAGGAGACACTGTTTTTGTCTAAAAGAAACTATTGTAATTAGGCGCCAAGTGACATGGAAACATAAAGCACTGTTGACTAGGAAAGAAGATATTTTATTTGTAACATAACAGAGCTTGGTGGTTTTTATGCATGCAGAGATGGAGGACAGTCTCCTGAAAGAAGGTCAGCCTATCAGGTTGTAAGTTTGTCCAAATGATATTAACAATGATAGCAATTTTGCAAATGAATCTTTGAATACTTGTATAACTTTATTACCTATAATTGCATCTTGATCTTCTTATATGAAAGTCTGTTTTTACTGCCTAAATTTTTTACAATATGTATGCATGTATATAATGTATTTTGATCACAATCACCCCCAAACAAAGACTTTTATAAATCTTTTAGTAAATCGCTTTCACTTTGCTTTGTAAATGTGTTCTGATCTCTCACATCTTTTCATTTCCAGCATTTTGGTTCATTGATTTCATAGTTCTTATGCTTTACTTTCCTTTTGGCAAGGAATGAGGGGGGTCATCAATTTCTTTGTCTTTGAGATTTCTGATTCTTATTTGTTTCGAACATTTTCAAGTTCTACCAGGATCCAGCCAGAACTGAATATCTATGTTTAATATAAATTTCTAGATCTACCTATGTCAAGGTCCTATTGCAGGTAGAATAGAAGAACCTAAGCAGGGTACCTGACCTTGTACTCTGTCCGTGCTCCTGCCTTAAGAAGTTTCTATTTGAATGGAGGAAACTGTGTCACGAAAAATATGCCGTCCTTCTGCTCTAGCCAAGGCTTCCCTCTCCTCAAGTCCTAGGATAGGCTATCCCAATGAGATCTTCATAGGGATGCAAAAAAATATCCTGCAATGCACATTAAGACTGTGCTGGACATTTCACCACATCAGAAGGAGATAGGGAACTCTATTAGGGTTCTCTAGAGCAACAGAACCAACAGAATGAATTGTAGTAACAACAAAAAAGTAGGGGGTGGTTTATTGGATTAACTCATGGCAGTCCCACAATAGCAGTCTGCAAGCTTGAGAGTCAAAGAATCAGTAGCTGCTCAGTCCATGTGTCTGAATGACTCAGCAGTCCCAATCCAGCACTGAAGGTCTGAAGGCTTCCTGGGGAGCTGCTGGTCTTCAGTCCAGCGTGGAAGGATGACAAGTACCAGCAGCCAGACAGGCAAGGAGGCAGGAGGGGAGAGAGATTTCTTTCCCTTTATATAGCCTAAGGGTATGATCTTGCAACCCCATCCCAGACTTGTTGGCTTCCTAAGCCTCTGGAATTTCCTTCCTGTACTGCCCTCCCAAGAAGGGACCTTCATTTCTAATGCCCCTAAGCTTCCGTGTATCCTGCCCCCTAATGAGAGGGCCGCCTTCCAGTGAACAATATTAGAGACCCACCCAAGATTACTAAAACGGTCAAGTTGACAACAGCACTAGACTGTCACAGGAATCTACCCAACATGGCTTCTTTTCAGGATGAAGGACGGATGGAATACAAGTTCTTTCTAAGAAACACTGTATCTCTTCCCAGTACCACCTGCGGAAGTGTGATCCAGCTATGCAATCCATCTTTGGCCCTATCATAATATACAGAAACCAGTGCCTCTCTCCAATGATGAGTGTCTTCATCTTACACATCAGTAAGATGGATGTGTGACCTTAGTCTCATACAGCTCTGAGTGTACCATTTCTCTTTAATCTATCTCCTCTTGCTAATGGCCATATAAAATTTTCAAGCTAATTTTTTCTTACTCATGGCCAAAGAGAAAGCAGAACTTACACAGTAATTTCAATTCCCAAGTCATCTTGTTGCCCTGGTCCAGTAATGATCCTCAGCTCACCTTTCTTCAGCCCCCATTCTTTGCACATTCCCATGGTCTTTCACATGCACATCCAGTACAGCATGCTATTTATAAAAAAAAAATAATTCTTAAGGCAGAGGCAACATGGATGACAGGAGTAAGCAGAAGTGTTCTGGAGGACTATATGTGAAGACTCCCTTCCAATATCCTTTTTGAAAAGTTAGAAGCAGGAAGGCATTGTGGAAGTGGTGCAATGGTGGTGGGTGCTCATATGAACAAACACTCAGTACCTTCATGCTGCTGGGTCAAAACATCTGGCCAAAAGCAACTGATGGGAAGAAAGAATTTATTTTGACTTACTGTCTCTAGGGGGGAAGCTTCATGATGGCAAAGAAAAGGAGATAGAGCAGAGGTTGGACATCACAATCTGTCAAAGCAGGTGGAAAATAGCAGCAGGAGAGTGAGCATCTGACTATAACACCCCAAAACTTATCTCCAAGAGCACACTTCTTCCAACAAGGCTCCACCTCCAAAATTCCCACCTCCTGGGGACCAGGCATTCAGAACACATGAGTTTATTAGGAGCCTCTTATCTTTATAGACTCACGACCATGAATGTAAAAATTCATTCTTTCCAATTTTCAAAGTCCCCAAAGTTTTTCCCAGTCCCAACACTATTCAAGTATCTGCATGGCCCAAAGTCTTTTAACTGTGAGTCTGTAAAATCAGAACACCACATACACATAATAGCACAGAGTAAAAAAAAGATGGCATTGGTAATGGCAATAAAAGACTGAACCAATGCAAGATCAAATGTGGTGGGTTGATTCAGTACAAGGAAGAATAAATCCTTTCCTCCCATTAGCAGTGGTGTGTTTGCAATGTGAAGATACCTACAACACATGGCAAGAATATTCTCTGAGAGTACACCATTGATAAGATTTTATTTCCTTTCATATATCGAGAGATAGCTACAGTTCATTTCATTAATTCTTACCTACAGTCTCTGGCATCTTCACTTTCTCTGAATCTTAGCATTCATCTTTCTAAGAACTCACGTATGCTGCATGGGAGTGCAAATTGATGCAACAGTCTTGCAAAGCAATTTAGCATTAATGGATCAAAACTTAAAAATGTTCACACAGGGTTATTATGATCCAGCAATTCCACTTCCAGAAATCTATCCAAATGAAATAACCTAATGCACAGGGGAAAACAAATATGTATAAATATATTTGCAGAAATATTTTTATCACACTACTGTTTCCCATTTTGTTGATATGATAAAAGCTAAACAGATAATAAAAGAAATTATTAAATGATAATGTAAACATATGATAAACGGTTATGCAGCCATTAAAATTATGCTGATGGAAAATTGGTAACATAAAAATATATATCTATATTTTTAGGAGGGAGAAGCAATATGAAGAATTATGCATAGACTATGATCACAGCCATGTACAGTTTGCATATAAGGCTAGACAGAAAAGAAATAGGCTAGGAAGAAGGAGAGAAAATGATCCCTGCAGCTTCTGCAGATGAATTACACCCTTTGCTCTACATTAGTGAGTATTCTAGATGCTCTTAACTGAGAATTCTTCAACACATAATATTTGCAGTTAGTATCTAACGTAACTTTTGATCAATTTTCTCTTCCTGCCAGCCGATGTTTTGCATAGAGGCACACAGCTCAGATAGCTCCATTTGCTTTTCTTCAGTAACAGACTTGAGACCTCATAAATTTCTCATGTTTGAACCTTTGCAGCCCACACATGCAAGATCAGACAGAGAGGCAACTCCTTTCCTCCCTCCCAGGGTCATTTCCTCGCAGCCCACCCACAGAACACAGTCTGACTACTTTAATATACAAGAAACTTATATATTTCCCTAACTTATCTGGTGCCTGTGACCTGCATGGTACCAAAAAAGAAAACTCTGAGTTCTTGAATTGAAACTTTGTTCTTAATCCAGCTACTACTCCTACCCTGTTTGCCTCTCTCTCATTCTTGGCATGTCCATGGCCCACAATTTATATCAGCTCTTTGGGGGATAGTCTCTGAATATTACCCTGTATGCCTTCTACTATTCCAGCAAAGTTCTGCAGCAAGATTTTCATAAATTCCTACAGCCCATTATTGCACTGCCTGTGTACTCTTCTGGCCTTGATGGTCTCATTCCCACATTTTATTATGATAGATACCCTCAATTCTTCCATCCCCACATCTCATGCACCCCTGACCATCCAGCCTGATACTGAAAGCCCCTAAATCCTGAAGATGGACCAGAAGGCTTATGCAAAGATTAGGCTGTTGCTCACACACATAAGATTTAAGTTCATTTCTTTCTATCTATCTCGTCCTGGAAGAACTTTAGTATAGGCTGTTTCACTGTATACACTTAATTAACAGACATATATTGAGTATCTGCCACTTGAAAAGTATTGTGCTACCTCCATGGGGAATTCAAGGGAAGAGAAGGAACAATTTATTAAAGGAGAGAGGCCTGTCTAGTTACTACCTAAAACAAAAACAAACATATTAAGTGATGGAGGAGTAAGGAAGAGAAAAAATAGCACTGATGAAATGTCAACCTCATACTATCTATCCAAAACTCTGCCAGAGTATGGATGTGAAAGAGTCGAATGAACTTTATCATATTTCCCACTGCATTTGTTTTCACAGAGATTTCAGAAAGATGAATAATAACTGTGTGGGGAGGAGTAAATGTGGAGAAGAGGTGAAAATGTTTAAGGAGGAAAAGCTTATACAGTTAAAGCTTGAAAGACAAGCGTAAAGAGATTGGTCCATTCTCTGGTTCAGTGTACCATGTACACTTGGGAAGAAATGACTTCCGGGAGTCTGAATTGGTGGGGAAATGAGTCAATGGAAATTTTTGGCAGCAAAATCCAAGTTAACAACTATAAACTAAACAATCATGTCGTTTTCAGAAAAACTCCCAAGGAACTACTCTAATAGAGAAATATTCAAAAAATTTCAAAGATTTTTTAAAGAAAACTAAGAATCAGTAGCATAAGAACCATGAACTTCTCTGAGGAGTTGCACTCAAGAGTCAGAGTTCCTGAGGTGAACAATGTGGGGTTAAATTTGCATGTTATAATGAGGCAGAAAGGGGGCTGGAGAGATGATTAGGTGGTTAAGGCACTTGCCTGCAAAGCCTACATAAAGCCAGATGCACAAGATGCATCTGGAGTTCCTTTGAAGCAGCTGGATGCCCTGGCACATCCATTCTCTTTGTCTCACTTTTATATCTCTCTGTTTGCAAGTAAATAAATAAAATGAAAATAAATTTTTAAAAATGAGCCATCAAAATAGAAGAAGGGCATACAAAGAGGAGCAGGGTCACTGGAGTTGAGTTGGGATGGCGAAGGGGAATAATGAGGGCAATTGGAGGGGATTATGATCAAAAGACAGTATGTTCATGCATTATAATTTACTGTCTGCCTTTTCCACACCCATGTTGCAAAAGCTCCCTCTCAGTCGTTAGAGGAGAAATGTTTTTGTCACTTTATGCATCCCTCCCTCAAAGGGAGATGCTCTACTCTAGATGGAGCAAGCCAAGCAAGCAAGGACTCAACCAACTCTCATTTCCACCCCAGCAACACATTGCTTCCAAGTTCAGAGAGAACAAGAGCTGAGAGATGCACAGGCTTCCACTCCCAGACAGTTCCCACTCATGCAGCCCCAGTGTCATTCCAAGAGAAATGGGTCCCATTTCGAGTTCCAGTGAGGTGCTTAACTGTTGTGACCAAAGGAGTAATGCAGGCCATATGGACAAGACGGAGATGATCCCCTGTATTCAGCAGAGTGGCTCCACAAGACATGCAACATGGCAGAGCCAGCACAAGTCTAATGGGCAAAACCAGAGAAGTGAGGAGGCACTAATGAGGAGGGATCATAATCAATTCTGGAAAACAGGAAGGCTGTTCCCATGTGCGAGAAGGTCAAATATACTCAGGAACAAGTAGATAAACATATGGATCCAGGCCTTTCCCACACAGACCTGTCAACCTAGAACAAAAGTCTCAAGAGCACTCAAATTTTCAATGCACCCCAAAAGACATTGATGAGGGAGAGCCCAGTTGGTCTGAATGTTGGCATTACCAACATTTTACCCACTCAGGGGAAATTAGAGAGGGAACCTCCTGCCTTATGAGTCAGTGTGCCAGCAATTCCTTAACAACTCCGTAATTTGTAGCACTAGTCCCTACACACACACACACACACACACACACACACACACACACACACACACACACACACAATGGTGAGGTTTCAAAAGTGTAATCATGGCCCTTGACAGTTTATCATTACCCAGGAGTAAGCCCAAGGAGCCAATCTAAGGATATACACAGGGGAAAGAAACCTTCTGAGAGATGCATCAGAGCCTGCACACTGCCAGCCAAATAGATGTCATAGAATTAGTTCATCTGAATTACAAAGCAGATAATCCAGCAACAAACACCCATGACAACAACCTCCTGGGGTATCAGTATCCAAAATTAATTATGGTTTATTATCTAATAAATCTAGGATTCAATAAAAATTTATCACATTGAAGAAACAATCTGTCGATATCATGTTATCTAAAATGAGCTGTTTTTACTACAACAACAACAACAGCAATAACAAAAACAAAAGCTATGTGACATGTAATGGTCATGTAACCCATATATTGAAGAAATTCATTTATGCAAAAATAATCTGATTGGGAAACTCCACAGGGTCAGGGAGATCATTGTAGACAGGCACTTGGTCAAGGTCAGAATCAATGCACAGGGGTTGCTGATTGGCAAAATAACTACTTCTTTCAAGGAAGGGAAATAAATGGTATGAAATTACATGGTATCAACATTTTGGTGCAGTAATCAAATATCTTAAAGAGACACTGGGTGACTACTTTGAATAAACATATATATGATATGTGAGTGATATGTCAATAATATTACTTGTGAGAAGAGAGCTGCACCTTGTGCTAGTTGGAATATAAAGCAACTAGCATAATTCATTGTGTAGATGAAGACAGATTAGTATTGAGAGACACAATAACTTATAAAAATCTATCATTACTATGTAATGATCTTGTGTTAACAATAACAGTGTAATCTCAAAAAAAATATGGGGAGCATTTCAGACAAAGAGAACTTCACATGTGAAGACATTGAGGTGGAGTAAATCAATGCCCTGCAAAATCTGGGTAATTTTAAATAACAGATGACTGCTTGGAGATTAGGATGGATAAAATTGAATCACAATGGTGAAGACTTGAAGATCTTGCTAAGGGTATTCATCTTATTCCACGATGAGTGAAGACTTAGTGAAAGCACTGAAAGGAGAAACTGGTAGAATTTGGGTTTCCAAAAGATTTCCTTGCAATATTGTGGGAAAATCATTAATAAAGATAGACCATAAGTAAATAGCTAACTAGGCTGTTTTGAAAGTCCTCTAACATGAAATGATTGACAGTGGTTACAGAGTAGAATAAAAATACATAACTAAAGTAAAACCACGTAAGGGAATAAGAAACAGAGGACAAGCAAGGTTACTGTGAAGTCTAAGGCAAAAGTATGAGTGTTGGGATCCATAGTCTGAACACTGGTAAAATCAATAACAGAATAAGAAAAATGGAAGCTGGAGAGATTGCTTGATGGTTAAGGTACTTGCCTGCAAAGCCTGATGACCTGGGTTCAGTTCCCCAGTACCTGTGTAAAGCCAGATGCACAGATATAGCACATACATCTGGAGTTCATTTGCAGTGGCTAGAGGCCCTGACATTCCCATTATCTGCCTCTCTTTTCTCTATCTCTTTCTGCTTGCAAATGAGTAAATAATAATATTTTTTAAACATAAATTTATTGTCCATAATGAGTTACATTATTTAGTGGGCAAACCATGAGTTGTTATCCCAAATTCCCCAATCTCCCCTCCCCCTCCCTGATCAGTTGGATATCCTCCTCCGTGGGCTGTCTGTATTAGTCCTTGTAGCAAGGGATCCTGGATATCCTAGTCCTCAGCCTGGTCTTCTTGGCCCAAGTGTGTTGTTACTGGTGGGTGCCATGCCTCTGGACCATCTCCCCCACCACGGCTCTCACAATATTTCTGCCCCCTCTTCCACTCAGTTCCCTGAGTCATGGTGGGTGAGTATTAAGGCTGCCTTAATGTTGCGAGTTTAGGGGTCCTTGTGTCGAAAATCCTTGGTTTCTGTCTCATTGGCCTATCCTGTGTTGATTGAATGGCTGTGGTTATAGATCCCTTGTTCATCTGTTATTGTCTGCTGGGTTCCCTATGGATCCTCCACGATATGACTGTGGTGGCTCCTCTCTTGCCAGGATCTCAGCCATCGGCCTACGGTGGGTTGGTAGGGTTAGATGGGCCACAGAAAAATGTAAAAGTCACAAAAATTGTGTAACCCAAGCAAACTAAGTCACGGTGTTCCTGAAATATCTTAAATGTTTATCATAGCAATACAGATGAAACCATTATTTTTCCACCCATTTTTTAACTTCCTTAACAGCTGCTGAAAATTTTCTCTACTATTTAATCCCAAAAACCTCATTTCTTTTTGATCACTCATTCTTCTCTTGGTTTGATGCCCTAAATGTTCTAAAGAACAGTCTGGCCATGCAATATGTTTTTAGCATCCAAATTAATTGTATGTTGTATGTTCTAATTAGTTGTATATTGCCTCAGCAGAGGCCACATGGACATAGACTGAATGAGCAGATACATTAAGGAAAGGCCCCCTCTCACACTCGGACTAAAGGTGACTTTCCTAATGACCAGAACTTTGGTACCAATTTCTTCAGCTGCCTGTTTCCTCTGAGTATTTAAGCACATTCCACTCCAGGAACTATTGGCCTATCTGTTGCTTAGACTATGGAGCAGATGGAGCGCTGTTTACAGTTCAATCAAGAGTCCAAATTAAAGTCATTGGCTTGTTCTTAATGGGATTAATAGGAATGGGGGAATACATCTTGGCATCTTGAGAAGCTGTCTGGGATTGGCAGGAGACCCACCCTATGTCAAGCACATATAGGTGTGCCAAGTGGCTTAGTCCACACCTTCTGGAATTTCTTATCTACACCAAGAGCACTGCTGTGGAGATGGCTCAGGATGCTGATGCTGGATTGTGCAAATGCCAAGAAGTTCTGGCCTTAATACTTTTCCCCTATGTATTTTGAAAAGAGCTAAAATATATACAGTTATATTTGTATTTCAAGTGTACAGGTTTGTTAATCTTGAGAACCACATACAACTGCAACCTTAGTCAACATATAAGAGAGAATAGAATCTCCCTGTATTTCTATGTGATCAACTGTTCCCCTCCCACTCAGTCCTAGGAAAACATAGCTTTGTTTAGTATCTGTTTTAGTTACCTTTCTCATCGCTGTGACAAGGCACATAGTAGAAACCAACTAAGGTAATAAGGATTTATGTTGGCTCATGATTTCAGGAGTTTTAGTTCATCCAGGCAGGGAAGTTATGGGAGAGTTCTTGGCAGTGGGAGTGTATGGCTAGAACTGCTTTTATCAGGCTATAAGAGTACATAAACAAGCAGACAGAAGAACTGATCTCTGATAATCTGTTTTTTTCTGTATTCTGTTTCTTTCTCTTTTCTTTCCTTCGTATTTTCTTTTGGTGTGTGGCATATACACGTATGTGTGTGAAAATGCATATGCCCAGTGAGTGCATGCAGAGAGACCACAGGAAGACATCACCAGTCCCCCTCTATCACTCTCCTTCCTTGTTTCCTGGAGACAGAATTTCTAACTGAACCTGAAGCTATTTTTCAATTGGACTAACTGACTAGGAAGCCGGAGCAATCATCCTGTATCTGTGTCTCTCGGTGCTGGGGTCATAGACATACTTGATCATGCTTGGGTTTCTTATATGGGCAATGAGAATCAAACTGAGGCCATTATGGTGGCATAGTGTATCATTTGTTTCTACCTGCTGGGGCAAAATACCTGAGCAAAAGGAAAAAGGTCATCTTATGAGAGAAAATGTTTATTTCCCTTTGCATTTCCTGGCTGCAGTCCATTGTGATGGGGAAGGTTTGGTGTCAGGAGATGGAAACAGGATTTGTCATATTCAGTCCACAGTGAGGAGCTGAGAGTGATGGATTCTACTGCTCAGCCCGTTGTCTTTTTATACAATTGCACAGTCCAGGATGCCGCCCACAGTTAAGGTGGGTCTTCCTGCTTCAATTAACCTAACTCTAGGTCCTCTCAAGTTGACAATCAAGGCAATTCTTCACATGTTCACCCATTATGAACTTAACACTCAAACATATTATAACAAGGAATGACAAATAAATTTGAACTGGAAAACAACCCTATTAGAATTGTGCTTTTAAAAAAGTCATGGATTCAGTCAGAGGTGTAAAAAGAAAAAAAATAAACACCTAAAGAGAATGTGGTAAAACTGAAGGTCACTGCACTGATCCAGATAGACAGAACCTAGTAAGATGTTTGTAGGACAATCAGGTGGACACAGCGGATATACAATGTCATGTGCATGTCTGGGGCTTAGAAGAGAGCTCTTGGATAGAGGTAGTTGGAGAGTAACACAAATGTCATGAATATGCATGATGGTGATTTAGATGGCTCATAAAGGCAGGAAACGACAGAGGACGGGACCAAAGTTAGAGCCTTGGGAAAGAGCATTGAAAGACCCAGCTGAAGAAATGGAGCCAGGGAATGAGGTAAGCTTAGAGAAATAAGCACGCATTAGCCAAAGGAGAGAAGGTTTAAAAGGAGGGAGTGGTTAATATTTCATATGCTGTAATGCATGGCAAGACAAGAAGGTATCCATCGCTCTGAGGATATGGTCAGCGGTAGCCTCTGGGATCACCTCATCTGTCCTAAATCAAACCACAGTGAGCCAGGAGCAGGCAATGAGGAGGCTGAGGCAAACAGTGGGGGAGCAAGCAAGAATAGGAAGAGAAAAAAACGGATAGGTCGAGGGGAACCACCACAGTTACCAGAGTGTCTACAAAAATACCAGGATCACTGCCAGAATATACCCTCCCACTGGACTTGTAGAATAACGGAAGTCAGCATCCAATGTGCAATTGAAAACAAATCTTTTAAGGCTTAAACTCAGATATGTTATGACTCTGGATGACCAGGAATAGAGATTCTTACGTCAAGAATTTCTTAAACTTACAAAGCTTAGCACGTGGTCACTTGGGTGCCTGTTTCAGGATCTACTGTGAGGTGGAATATTATGGTGGAAGATAGTGGCTCTTTGCTTCTTGGTGGGTAGGATACAAACGCGTGGACAAAAATTTAAATGTTTGAATTTTAAGGGCTTTTAAGGCTTCTTTATCATATATGTGACAGATTAGTTTTTCTCAGCTGTTAGCTTCTCCTTTTGTTTTTATGCCACTTCTTTTGAAGAGAAGTTCTTCATTTTGTGGATAAACTTTTTATAGCTAGAATTTTTTTTTAAAGCTGAGAGGTGTTGTTTTGTTAGTTTTTTAAAAGTTCTCCATATGTGCTGTAAATTGACTTTTGCCCCTTACAATCCTTTCATGAAACATCCACAGACCACCCTGCCCCCACCAATCTCCTTGCCCCTCATGCCCCTGCCTCTCCTTTTCCTTCTAAATAAAAGCACCCTCCCCAATTTAATAAACAAGCTCTTCACTGCAAGTGTCTCCTGAAAGTTCTTCTTGTTGGTTCACCGCTGTCCAAAGACTCTGTCCACACAGCTGCATGGATGAACTGGGGTGCTAGTGTACAACGACTGCCCCTCCCCAAGTAATCCATGAACCATACTTGTCTTTCACAAACATAAATCCCATTGACTTTTCTGCACTGAAATCTTTTTTTTTCCTTATTTCTACTTCTATTCCCAAGCTCTCTGGGAACAAGTAGTCTAACCTCATCAACAGTGTAAACTTTGGAATTGTTAGTGTTATATTTTGAATGTATTCAGACAAATATACTCTATAACCCAGTTAAGACCTTTACCCTTAAGTCTTAGCAGTTTTTAGACTGCTTTTAGACATACTTCAATGTTTTAGTGTTTTTTTTTAAAAATTGGGGTGTTGGGCTGGAGATGGCTAAGCGGTTAAGGCACTTGCCTCCAGTGCCTAAGGCCCCGGGTTCAATTCCCCAGGACCCACATAAGCCAGACCCATAAGGTGGTGGCCCTGGTGTTCTCTCTCTCTCTCTCTCTCTCTCTCTCTCTCTCTCTCTCTCTCTCTCTCTCTCTGCTTGAAAATGAATAAGTAAAATATTTAAAAAATTGGGGTGTTTGTATTTAGGGGGAAAAAGGCTAATGTTATGGTTGACCAAGGAAGATAGGAAAATATTATTTTGCTTAAAAACAATGTGCTTAGAAAACAGAGATTATATAGGGACAATACTAATGCATCCTTCAAGTCCTGCATGTTAGTTAGTATACTATCTACATTTCAGTAAGGCCTGCTGTTGTCTGGCTACATCCATATATTATGCCAACTAAACTGCCTTAGGAATATTTTTTTTAAAATGTATTTACCCATATAATAATGCTACTTTTACTTTTGGCTAGTGAAGCTTCTATTTTCAGATGGCGGTGACCACTGGGATAACTTAAAAGGTACCACAATGCTGAGAATAAATGACAGTGGAGTGTTCAGCACTGGACATCTCTATCACACTTCCCAAGGGTCAGGGTCCATTGCAGAAGAGGAGGCAGAAATATTGTAAGAGCCAAAGGAAGGGTAGGACTGCTAACAATGCAAACTTCCAGACACAAAATGGCCCTGATATTCATATCTTCCCACTGTTGGCCATTATCTACACAAGACCTCCAAGGAGGAAAAGATGATGATATTGAAACAAAAGAGAGAGTAATTGAGAGGGGGACTGTGATGGTTAGGTTTTGTTGTCAACTTGATCTTTTTAATTATCTTGTGTAGGGCTCTGAGGATGTTTACAGGAAGGCAGCCCTTCAGTAGGGGGCAGGATGTAAAGAAGCTCAAAGAAGCTAGGAGTAAACATCCTTTTTGCCTGTGTGGGCAGGGCAGGAAGGAAATTCCAGAGACTCAGGAATCCATTAAGTCTGGGGAAGGGTTGTAAGACCCACCCTAAGGCGATAAAAAGGGGAAGAAATTCTCTCCTTGGCTCCATGCCTATAGGTTGCTGGTGCTTGTTCGTGACTTGCACTCCCATCCTGCTCTCCTGGACATCAGAAACTGGACATCACAACCCAGTTTCCTAGGCCTCACAGCATAGACTTGAAGAGCAGCCACTCCCACGGGAGCCATTAGGCCTTCTGGGCCTGATTGGGACTGCTGAGACATCTATCCACGTGGACTGAACAGCTACTGGTTTCTTCACCTGTGGGCCTGCAGACTGCTATTGTTGGACTGCCATAAGCTACCCCAATAAATTCCCTTTTACTACAATCCATTCTATCAATTCTGTCTCCTCAAGAGAACCCTGACTAATAAAGGGAGAGAATATGATGGAGGGTGGATTTGAGAGGGGGGTAAATGGGGGTGGGGAGGTAATTATCATGGTTTATTGTCTATAGTTATAGAAGTAGTTCATATAAAGTTAAAAAAATACTCAACCTACTCAATAGCAACACATAAAAATGAAAATAAAATGGAAAAAGAATGGTAACGGGCATTTCTCAAAGAACACCCATAAACATCCATCAAGTATATTAAAAAAATTTCTAATATCATTCATCACCAGTATCATAAATTTAAGGCTTTTTATTCATTAAAGCGTATCAGTTGAGCCGGGCGTGGTGGCGCATGCCTTTAATCCCAGCACTCGGGAGGCAGAGGTAGGAGGATCACCATGAGTTCAAGGCCACCCTGAGACTACATAGTGAATTCCATGTCAGCCTGGGCTAGAGTGAGACCCTACCTCAAAAAACAAACAAACAAAAAAAACATATCAGTTGAAATGCTGCCTTTGTTTTGTATATTATATATATATATGTATATATATTATATATATTTAATATTGCTGTATACTCCTTTTGCTTACTCTGTTTCTTACAAATATTTTTTCCTTCTCTCTATGCCTTTTTATTTTGCTTATGTTTATTCTTACTATTCTTGTTGCTTGACATATTCTTTTGCTAGCTGCCTGTATGGTTAGCCATCTCTTCGTGCTCCTCCACATATGGGGGATTTTCCTGGGCAAACTTCATAAAACGTGCACCTTCTCCTTATCTGATAGTCTCTTTCCACTGCCTCTGCTGGGCATGACCTACTTACTAGTTACTACTATATTAGAATATGCATCTTTTTAACTACAACTCAGTGTGTATATATACGTAAATGTTGTCTCCCACCAGATCATATAATTATTTTGTTAAATTCGAATGCAGATGACTCTCCCTACATCTTCGGTTGCACTCATTTCCATTTTCAGAAAGCTGCTCAGATTATTTTCAGTATCTAGCCTCAAGGCTATCTTTGCCCTCCACAAAGTAGTCATAGTCCAAAGTCAAATAGCATTTCAAAGGCTGATAATGAGAGGTTAAAGCCAACAAAGAGGCAACACTAGTGAGTGAGAAGACATCTAATGTTCCACTTTCACTCTTGGCTAAGACAGAGAGGTGTAGTGTCCTTCTAAGGGAACTGACCCAAGGTCAGATTTTGGTAAAATCTCAAGGATCTGGGTCTGTGTTATAGAAGCAGGCTAAATTGGTTTGAACTTGAGAGTGGATGCTCTGTTCTGGCCTCTGTGAGGCATCTTCTCATCTAAATGGCTTGACAGGAAGATTTCAGTGTAATAATAAATGAAGGTCGTTAGAGATCATTTGTAAATGTAAAATGTTTTTACTATGAACTGTAAAAAGATTTGCACCCTTTTTTCTAAAATTATTCATTAAAATCTAATTTATTTTAAATTTTAAAAAATGAAAAATGTATATGTAAAGAGACACAGGAGCTTTTCGAGGTCTTCATCCTTTTTAGGACCATGAAAATGCATTCTAAGGCAAAGGGAAACTGAAAATTACTGGTCTTAGCCCTCCAGTTAAGAGAGAAAAAAAGGAAGCTGACTGCGAACGGCTTTGGAAGCACGGTAATCAGGCTACAAGTAATCATTTTCAGTGTAAAGGTGAGTAGAGTTAAAGAATGAAACATTGTATGGTACAATTAGCAAGAACTGACTACATTAACCTTAGAAAAATTAGACTTCAGAGCACAGACTTTTATTACAAGGGATAAGAAAACAGAAGTATCCTAAGCATGTCTACCTCCTAATAGAATTGCAAAATACCTGTGGCAAAAAAAATGAATAGAAATAAAAGAAAAAAATACAAAAATCCAGAACTATAAATAGAAATTTCCACAGCACTCCTTTAGCAATTGATGAAAACCTTAAGCAGAAAATTGGAAGCTTGACTATTTTCTCCCAATTTGAGTTAATTGACACCTGTCTAATACGCATAGACAGTAGAACCAGCATACTCTGAGCAAGCTTGCAACATGTCACAAGATAGACACAATATCCGTACATATTGCCAACAAATTCTAAATTAATAAACTAAAACTTAAGAAAAGAAAGGTAAACCTCCGTGGCAGAATGCCGCTTAATTGAGATAGAAAGACCCTCTCAGTGTGAGCAGTACCATTCCACGGGCCAGGGCGCCCTGCAAAGTAAAAAGCAGAAGCAAAGATGACTGTCTGTTCATCTTTTTCTGCTTTTTAAAAGGGGTTTTAAAAATATTTTATGTATATATTAGAGAGAGACAGGAAGAGAGAGAGATGAAGAGAGAGAGAGAGAGAAAGAACATGCCAGGGCCTCTTGTGAATGGGCACTGGGGAATTGAACTTGGGTCCTTTTGCATTGCAGGCAAACATCTTAACCAGTAAGCCATCTCATTTTTTTGGTTGTTTTTTTTGTTTTGTTTTGTTTTTTTGAGGTAGGGTCTCGCTCTAGTCCAGGCTGACCTGGAATTCACTATGTACTCTCAGGCTGGCCTTGAACTTGAAGTCACAGTGATCCTCCTACCTCTGCCTCCCAAGTGCTGGGATTAAAGGCATGCGCCACCACGCCCGGCCGTAATAAGCCATCTCTTCAGCCCTGTTTCATTGCTTTCTGACTGCAGATACAAGATGACCAAGTGCTTTGGCTCTTTCCGCCAAGTGAACCCTGCCATGATGTTCTGTGACCTCCAATTCTGAGCCCAAATAAACACTTTCCTTTCTTAAATTGTTTTTATCCTGCATTTTGTCATAGCCACGAGGAAATTAATGATGCAGGCATATTGGGGTTCCTCTGCTAATGTACCAGTGTATGCCAATGCTCTGATGATTTGGGGTATTCTTGGATCTTGTCTTGTGAATTCAAAGAATGAAACCCACAGGCCAGAGGATAAGGTTTAGAAAGATTTTATTACAGCTTAGAGCTGTGAATGGAGAGAGCATTAGCAGAAATGGGCATAAGGGAAGGAAGGAAGGGGGTTCTTGCCCAAGGAGTCATGATGGTGTTTGGGAAGCCCTGAATGTGAGAGGAAGAAACAAGGCAGAGCTTTTGCCCGGGGAGGCAAGAAGGAGTTTGGGAAGCCCACCTCATGACTCAGGTTGGCGATGTTTAGAAGCCCATGGATGGACATGACTTTAGCCAGTCTACTCCTGGCATCACAGTCTCTGGAAATGGCCAGTCTTCCCAGGAATTCTCTCAGCAGGAAGTGGAAGGACTCCTTCAGGGAGCAGAGCTAAAGAAAGGCCAGACTCTTCTGAGGGCTCTGACCTGTGGTGAAGAGTACTGACCTGGATTCCCTACAGGCCCAAAGACAATCCCTGCCTGTAGCCAAAAGAACCCTACAGACTTTGGGGTTGGTTCATCATCTCTAAGCTGCCTAGCCGTTTTCTGTCTCCTCCCATTAACGGCTAACACTGCTTGACTCCAAAACTGTATAAACTGTAGTCATCAAGATAATATTTAATGGAAAATGAACAGCACAGAATAGATAATCCACAAAAAGACAGATATTTACATAGCTGGTTCCTTTTCATCGAGGATTTCATGCTAATTAGGTGAGGAAAGGACAGCATTTAAATACATTTCTTACTAAGTATAACATTTCTAAGGATGGAAACCAAGAACAGTATTTTCAGTAAATGTGTATTTACCAAACTGAATATTGACATGAAAAGATTCTCACCTTCATGCCACACCACTCACGCAAAAAAGGTGAACTGTTTAATAGAGAATCAATGGGAAAAGTCAGAGAAGACACTATCACAAGTGATTTCGTGGCATACTTGTTAGTGTGTGTTATTAACAAAACATACATCTAATCTTGAATATTGAACTGGATAATTTCCTCAAAGGCTAGGCATAAATTTTAGAATATTAACAAAGCATGAACTCTCATAAATCTAAAATAAAAATAAACTAACATACTTCAAAGGGGTCAGATGGCAATATAAGGTGATATCTCACCGAAGATAACATGGTATCTCACAGAAATTACTCAAAAGGTGATATTTCAGCAAAGATAACTTGCAAGGTGATATCTCAAGAAGATAATTGCAGAATGTGAGTAAGCATGGCAAACAAGTTTTGGTAGAAATCAAATAAACATATATACTTACAAAAGGAAAAACAGAATATGATGGAGCCTTCATATATGACTGAGCCTTCATATATTTCTCCATGTGTGTTGCCTGTGAGAGTATAAATGAGATTTTTTTCTTAAAAGACACTGGAAATATGTGTACAAGCTCTAAAAACAATGATTCCCAACTTTGCTTCTCAGAATCTTACTTCTTGGGACCTAGCCAAAGTAAACAATCAGAGCTGTACACATTGCTCTGTATACAGATATATTAATTTAAATGATACATACAACACTACCATTATAATTACAGCTGTTTGGTTCTACATTCTTCAGGATTACTGGTTTTTCTTACATACCTGTGTCAGTACTTAATTTTCCATCTGGACATCTCACTAGAACTTAATTCCTATAAAGGAAGGGCTTCCTTCACATTGTACTGTTTTCCTGTCCCTTTACCATCATGCAACTTATTATAAGCCCCATGCTTATCTCATACACACTTAGTAATTTTGTAATCAAATAAGTAGTGATTCACCCACAAAATAAAATAAAATATGGGGCAGCAGTGCAATTAAGGGTTAAAAAGTAAGTTTTTCATTATTCACTATACTCTTATGCTGAATGTAATATACAGAACACGAAACTATATAAACAATAAGAAACCAACATCCATCTATTGTTTTTAATATTTATATATCCCAGGAAAATAGCTTAAGGCTATCTTAAAAATCAGTACTAAAATTTAAAGCTGCAAAGAGGGGACATGTTTGATACGTTAGAATATTTCTCTAAGATTTAGGGTTCTGTGCCTTTTTCTTCCTTTTTAGGGTAGGTAAATCACCTTTGTAAAGTTATAAGAGTTTTTTTTTTTCTTTGACCACTGAAAGCCTAATAATACATTATCAATATAATGGGATACCATATTAATTATTATAAGGTTATTTTGGAGAATGAAAACAACAATATTACAAATTACTCTAAAACCTTGCATACAGGACTAATGGTCACAGGAAGACATAGGACTGTGCTTATCATGAAAATGGACAATACCTACAAGAAATACCATGCTCCAACTTGCTTCTGGTAAACAGATCAACAGACTAGAATTATTGGGAAATGGGATCAGGGGGTTAAAGCACTTGGTGTGTGTTGTAGTCAAACTTCTTGTTGCTGCAAAAAAGAACCCAACCAAAGCTGTTTGGGAGGAATGGGTTTATTTGGCTTATGGACTTGAGGGGAGACTCTATCCTGGTAGGGAAAACAATGGCATGAGCAGAAGGTGGACATCACCTCCACCACAGCACTGCAAACAGCAGCAGGAATGTGTGCCAAACACTGGCAAAGGGAAGCTGGCTTATAACCCCCAAAGCCTGCCCCAACAACACAGCTCCACCGAGGTTCTAATACGCAAAACTACCCAAAGCTGGAGATTGAACACATTCGTTTGTGGGGAACACCTGGATCAAACCATTACAGTATGAAAACCTAACTCACAGAATTTGGAACCCCAGAGCCCATGTAAATCAAGATGCAAAGTTTCACGCACATCTGTCATCCCAAAACATCTATCAATGACAACAAGAGGTGGACTTGGGCGAATCCTGGGGTTCAATGGTCAGCTAGCCTGGCACTTTTAAAGAGTAAAGTAAAGAGACCTTGTCTTAAACAAGGTCTGAGACAAGAATCAGTATTCCTAGGTTATGCTCAGACCTTCACACATGAATTGGGGGGCATGTGTTCACACACACACACACACACACACACACACACACACACATACGCATGCGCGCACACAGTGTTGTGATGGTACATTTGGATTCTTGGGATTTCAATAATTGCATGCCAGTCTTGGTAATATAGGCCTGTCATTAAAGTACTGGGGAGCTACAGGCAGAAGGATCAGGAGTTCAAAGTCATCCTCCACCTCATGGCTATTATTTTTGTGAATGGAAAGCATTCACCTAACATGGAAAGTAACTATGGATCAATATAAGAAAATGACATTAATGAATTCCTTCTGGACATGTTTATTATTGATGACTTTAAGTATAAAACTTTATATCCCCCACTACGAAATAGGATTTCATAGTAGTTATACAGTTGGCACAAATCAGGACTTATCAATCAGAAGGTGCAATAAAAAATTTACCAACATCCATAAGTGGCCAATAATTAGTTACTGAGCATCTACAACATACTCAGGTTTTATAGGAGGTTCTGGAAAACATTGTAAAGAGAAAAGTCTTTGATCCTAGTTTAACATCTTTGTTTATGATCTGGAGAAGAGATTGAGCATAAACAAAAAGAAACATTAAAAAGATTCAGAGACAGATGTGTACTCTTCAGAGAATCTTAAGAAGGCAATGTGGTGGTTAGAGGGCCCCTTGGAATGGATGTTCACAAACAGAACCAGCAGAAGGGAATTCGGCCTCCACAGGAAGGAGAGCTGTGTGCAATTACCTGTTTAGTAATCACAAGGGGATATGTTTTCTCTCTCTCTTCAATGTAAAGTGTTACTTGGGATTATTTCTTCCAACCAACAGTGATGCAAAGACACATTCCAGACTTGAAAAACATTGAACCACAGGATTCAGATCTCCCCACCCCCCAGAACCTGCCAGCCTATACCTGGGAACCAGATTTCTCTGCTGAAGATGAGAAGGTGGGGGATTGGGCTGAGAGAACCCCAGGAACCACCATCCTTACACAGAAAGATGCAGACTCCAACTCCTGAGGCTGCTGAAAGCTTCCCCTCTGGCTTCTGCATCAAAACCTGCAAAAGAGAAACTGGAGATCCCTCAACTATGCATGTGAATGTCTCCTGAACTCTGACAGAGGCTTGGAATATCTTGTTCTCAGCAGAAAAAAAGAAATCATCCTATGTAATATCTGAACAATAACATCATTAGTGTAACAATTTGCTTCTCATTTCTGGGACAAAAGACTCAACCAGAAACACACAGCTATTGGGAGGAAAGGGTTTATTCCAGGCTTACAATTTCAAGGAGCAATTTCATCATGGCAACTGACTCACATTTTGTCATATGTCAGCAGCAAAGTGGGAGCAGTCTGTGTGAGCCAGCTCCTAACACCCAGGGGGCTACACTAATAATAAATCTCAAAGCCAGTGACTCACCACCTCCAGCAAACTTTCAACTCCCAAAAGCTTCACCATCACAAGCACTTGAGGCTCTGTGTGTGTGTGTGGGGGGGGGCATTTTAAATTCAGACCACCACACATTGTAATGAAGGAGAAACAGGAGGAAGCTAGGTTCTTTAGGCAGTGTCCAGTCTCTGCTAGGAAGAGAGGCCCAGAGAGAACCCTGGCCACCTTGCTTTGGCAGGAATTGAACCCATGTCTGATCAAGTCACCCACAACCCCTGCAGTGCCCCCTGCTGCCCACTATTTAGCACATTACCTATATGGGCAGCCTTCACTACCTGGGTGGGCTGTGCCTGGGTCTCCCCTTCATCCAAGGGGTCTATCTTTTCCTACCCATCCTGTTATGGCTGCTCCCAGAAGATTCTGCCTTCTCCACTTCCCTTTTTTTTCACCATAAACATACTGGGATTACAGATACCCAGTACAATATTTAGCTTTATAATGTGGAATCTATGGATCAAAACTCAGGTACTCACCCTTGCACAGTAGATTTTTTTTTTGTCTACTGAACCATCTCCCTAGAGGCTTCTACTCTGCTTTCTCCCCGCTGTGATTTGAACTGGTCTTCCCCACCACACCCTCCCTTCATCATAGATTGAACCCTCTGAAACCATGAAAAAAACGTCGATCTCTCTTCTCGTAAGTTGATTCCATTGAGTATTTTTTCATAACAATAAAAACTAACACACTAATTTTATATAATTCATAATCATGTGAGTTTATTTGTATTCTGAAAAATAATATTTAATAGCCATTTTCCTCTTGCTTTGCCAGTATTAGGCTACATAGTTTAGACAAACTTCAATGAGTCCATTAATTAGATAATTATGTTTGGTTTTTAATCTTTGGAGGTAGGAAAACTGACAGTCAGTTTTCTGCTTAAATCAAGAAATAGTGCAATAAGACTTCTGACTTCCGTTTGAGCTCAGGAGAGAGGAAGGAGTGAATTGATTTGTGAAGACATGCGAACAAGAGGCATGAGATGTTAAACTCTTCCCTTTTGTTGTTATGGAGCCTGGGATTGGGAATACAACATAAACAGCAGGAATCTAACACTACCTTGCAAGAAATCCTAGGTTCTCTTCGTGGCTCTAGAAACGTGAATTAGTCTTCAGCACTCATGACAAGTTAGGGACAGTTATTTACATTGCACATTAGTAAATTAGTAAATGTTGGATCCTAGGTTAACACGAAGGAATATATTGAATGTCACACAGAATATTGAATGTATTTTTTGATACATGAACTGAAATATTGACTTCTGTGCATATTGAACATTATGTAATATTGACTCTGTGAACCCAGAAGATATGGCCAAATGCTGAACAATTTCTTATAGTAATAAAAAACAATAGTCATTCTTAAGCCACCAGAGACCACAAAGTACCATTTAAGAAGACAGTTTTCTAGTAATCCAATTCCCGCTCACTGTCCATTGAGAACTCAAGGGAGCACCAGTGACTGAACTGTTTTGTGTATATACATTTTCAAATCTACCAAGAGAACAAGATATCCAACTTCTTTCCAAAATTTCCAATTGGTTTCCAATTGGAAAATATTAGATTTTCAAAATTCATAGTATGGAAAGAGGTAAGCTCCAGCAATATAACTCACTCTTCTGTCTCCTCTAGCATTTTGGACTTGGAAGTCAGCTGAGCCTTTTGACTAGACCCTCCTGTCTGACCTGGAGGTGAAGGCTTGCACAAAGTTATAAACTGACCAAGTGGAGGCAGGGACGTTTCCATCCTCTTCCAAGTTCTCACATCCTGCACTTCAGCTCACACACTGATCATGAGATATAGCCATGGCCATCAGCTTCTTCAACCTACGCTTACAAGGTAAGACCCAAGGGGGAGAAATGGGGTCATTTCCCATCCAACTCTTACCTCATTTTCTGTGCATTCTTTGAAGATATACTTAGCCCTTCTGGTCTATCCCATCCTTCATTGTAACACAGACTGAGGACACATACCCTGTCTTCTCACAGGAATAAGATGTATACACCTTCCATACAGTGTGAGCTTTTTTTTTATAAAAAAGCTCAATAATTTAAGAGAAGATTTAGTGAATTAATTAATATTCTTTTCCTAGTTTTCAAAGCACCTGGCATACAAGCATACATTTTATGCTTACTAATTATGTTTAATAAAACTAAAGTGAGTATTCCTCTTCAACACTGGAGGGACTTCCCCATTGAGGTGCTCTTGGGAGTGGATAATGGAAACCCAATTAGAGAAACCTAGCATTTACATTCTGCTCCCTATTTCTCCCACAAGGTAGCTGTAAATCTGTTCTGAGGATTTCTTACTGTGCAGTGATCTAGTGTCACTCAGAGATCTCTAACTCATATGATCTCCTGAATTTAACTCAACTTCTTTCATCTAATCCCATTTAACCTTTTAGTGACATAATTCTAGGTACCAAATCAGTGGATGCAATTTCTCAGAAAAGAAAGTTTAAAATCACCGTGTTATATGGTATTCAGCCTTTGGATCCTGATGGCCCTGTCATGTCAGTATGTTTGCATCCATGCAACAAATATTTACTGTCTCTTTCAGGACAAGGAAACCAGGTCTGCACCCTCTTGGAGCTTGATGGGGTGGTCAGACACCAACCCCTCTGCCCAAAGAAGGCAGCAAATAAAATGAATTTAACCAATGATCATTCCTGCAAAGGAAAACACCTGCTTAGCAGGAAAATTAAAATGAGTTTGGGGCATTGAACTGAAGAGCCAGGGTGGAGTAAGATGAAATTAAACAGGTTTGCAGGGCCTTGGTCATTTAACATAATAAAATTAGTCAAAATTCATCATGTCATTGGGAATGCAAAGAAGAGGTTTAAATTATGGAATCAACTGACCTTACTTGTGTTCTAAAAATTCCTGTCTGGCTTCTTTAAAGATAAACAATTAGGAAGGGAGAACTGCAGTCTTCCAGGCCTCAGAAGGTAATGACTGGGCAGAAGCAAGGAAAGCATTGCTCTGATTTAATGAATGATTCCAGGTTTTCATCATACTTCATTGTGATCTTCACCAAATTTTTCCTGATTCATCTTTAGACTAATATCCTGTAACCAGCCCTGGACTTCCTGCCCCGTAGGATTGCCACGCTCTATTCAGAGATTCTGTCTTACCAATCTTCATCTGACAAGGCTGCAAATGTCCTCTAAAGGGGTGAATGAGGTATTAGAAATACCAGGAGTAACTTCAAATACTCCCTACCAGATCCTACCTGACCCACACAGCCATATTTTTTAAGAACCATGAACAAGTATTTTTAATATGTTCTCCAAGCAGTGGAGATGATCTATTATCTTCCCCATTGTTCTCAGAAACCCTGGGGATGTAGCATAGCCAAGTACAAGCTCTGTCTACAATGCCTGTAATAGACCTATACTCCACCCATGCTCATTATCTTACCTCGACTATTATGCCTTCCATGGTATTTATTCCTATCCTCAACCTTGAACCATCTGGAGGTGAGGTGAGCACACAGGCAAATGAATGAATGCAGGATGACAAGGTAGATATTTTGTTACGTTATGGGAAAGAATGACGGTGTTAAAGAAGGGAGAAAAAGTTATTGTCATCCTCAAGCAGCTACTGCGGGGTTTGCGAAGGAAGATTTTGATAAATGGATAAATCAATGAACACATGCGTGAATGGTGAGCATAAACCATCCCTGGGATTCAAGGACAGGAAGATCAGAGCCATATTCCTTATCTGTGAGTACACTGATTTCATAATGCAACAATTCCTTTCTATAAAAATAAGAAAGGACTTCAACGAAGATTGCTTTTAAAAATTGCAACATTTTCCAAATGAAGAAGGACTCCACTAGTCTAGTTGGGAAAGAGATTTTATTTTTAAGGTTCTATGAGGGTTCTACAAACAATAGAGCCTTAAAGTGTCAAAAAAAATAAAAAAGAAAAGAAAGAGAAAAGGGAAAAACAAAAAAATGAGTATTTTCAACTATTGAAAAGGAGACAGTCTTTTAAAAGAAACAACCTATGACTTAAAACTTGTGAAAAATGTACTTGTCAACTCTATTCTAAATACATACCTAGAAAAAAGGTTCATCCGTGATGATGGGGTAAACTTACAGCAGTGCACTTGTTCAAGTGTTATTCACATCCTTTTGAGTTATTCCTTCAATTAAAATTCAAATAGAGACCTGTGCAAATCTAGCAAAATATCCTTTGGATTACAAAAACTTTATAAAAATGAACACAACCTGCAATTATGGAAGTATTGAGAATGTGCAATTCTTCACCAGAATGAAAGATTCTAAAGTGACATTGTCCACAGAATTTATTCAGTCAACTTGATTTCAACACCAAGTGAAATGGGCGTGAGTACTTCATAAAGACATTTCTCTTTGTGTGCATTTTGACTGAGTCATACAAACAGTATATAACAGGATATCAAGAAATGCTTGACGCCAACTTTCACAATAAAGAAAGAGAGAAAAAGATAATCTAAAATTCGTCTGCAATTCAAGATCAAGGATGTGCCCTGTGTTTATGGACAAAGAGGGAAAGTGTTTGCAGCATAACTTTATGTGGTCTTTCCCCAAGTATTGCTTCATTTTGACCTTTGGCCCAACCTTACAAGAGCAATGTCTTTCACAGAACTCCCAGTCCTCAGGAAGCTCAGAGATGGCTGTCAACATTCTCACACCAAATGGTAAAAACCCTCTGTGTTCAACGTGGTCCCTGCTCTCACTGTGAGCAGATGGTCCAAGTCATGTTCTAAAAGTTTTCAACTGAACTGCCCTTTCTCTTTTGAAATTAAGATGCCACATTCTTTTAAGATAAAATCAGATTACTGGAGGGAAAAATGAGCAGTTACAGCTGTCAAAGACTTACTTCCCCTTGGGAAGAACACCATGAAGAAAAGCAAAAGTGCATTGGAGTCTGGGGCAAGTTTAAAGATTTGATTCTTCACTCCTCCAACCTCGCAATGCTCAGGGTCAGACATACAATCTCTATCTAGAACATTCAGAGGCCTGAAAACTTTCATTCCCTCACAGATGTGTCTCTCGTAACTATGAGATCACTACTATACAAGGAAAATGCATTTTATATATAACACGTATTGCAGAACCATACACTGATCTAGTTCTCTACTATCCTTCCTTAGAAGACATGTGAAGAGAAGCCAGGAGGCTCACACCAGAATATACAGAAAATGCTTTACAGGATGTTACAGAATCTAATCTAAAAATTTTTTAAAAATCATATTGATTTTAAATAAACAATAAAAGCAGCAGACAAACTGCAACAGATCATAAATAGGGTTACTAAAAGATCACAATAAAATTAGAAATATAAATGGATCATTATAAATCCTTCATGATTTCACCGTTAAGAATCAAAACCCAGAACTAAAAAAAAATCTTTTTTTTTATTTCAAAGGTTGCTTCTTATATTGAAGCGCATATTAAAGCAACGGTACAATGTTCATAAAATATAAGTGTGATGCTGTAACATTTTCTTACATGTCAGAATACTGATATTTGTATGTATACTAAAATAAGAACTTTAAAATTGTACAAATAGATACATTAAAAATGACATAGAAACAGGGCGCTTCTCACTGAAACAAGACAGTTATATCTGGCACGTATTAGTGTAAGATGAAAGTTGAAGCAAAAAGATTTACAAGGGTCAGCAGTAACAAGATCGATGCTCAAGAGACGTAACTGTACATTGTATTGTACATACATCGTATGGGTTGAAGCTGGCTGAATAGTATATATTTCAAGTTTAAAAGTGCACTACATATAGAGTGTCCATAGTTTAAGGCGAAATTACAGCTCAGAACTGTTGTCCTCTCTAATTTTTCTGGAAGCTTCTTTGACAAAAAAATAAAAGAAGAAACATTTAGATGTTCGTAACACATAAAGGATTTCCCTTCACTGAGAGTTCATTGTAGATTTCTCCTCCACTTAAATATTTTCTACGCCAAGTGGTTTTTCTTTACAGAAGTTGATAAACACCTTCAGAATTTGCCTTTTTGTGGAAAAAGGTACTTCACAGTATTTACCACTTTGATGTCCTTGGAGTTTTAGTAAATGTATCCTCTCTGTAAAACTTTGCTTGTTTTAAATGAGCCTTTCCTTGATTTAAAAAAATACCTGTTTACACATCTTCTAGATTCTTGAGAACTCCAGACGCAGTTCTTAAGGCCAAATTTGTATCGTTATTGTTAAGAATCATCATCAAAAGTGTCTTTGGAACCGTATAAGTCTGCCAGTTTCTTAAAACGAGGTCCCCAGTTCTGTAGATAGTCGTAGTCCAAGTCTGAATCCGTAGTGGCAGACTCTAGGGAACTCAGGGACCCGGCCACCGAGCCCCTGCCTTCATAGCCATAGATCTGGATGGAGTCATAAGGAGGGGCGGTGGGGTCATTATCTGCCTCCTGTATCCTGGTGTTGATGAAGTCATCTACGTCCACGCTGTTGGGAGCTGGCCGCAGCCCAGGTCTAGGCATGTACTGATACTCGGGTTTGATGTCTTTTCGAGGGATAAATCCATTGATTCCGTCGGGATTCTGCAGCGTGGCGATGTCGAAGGCTTCGGTGTCTTCTTCCCCACCCCCTTCATCGTCATAGGTGATAATGTTCTCACGTACATCTTCTTCTTCAAACACGATGAGCGGCTCTTTCTTTTGCTTCCGCAGAGTCACAAATAATACCACAATAACTACAGGAAAAGGAAAAGGAAGTAAGCATAGGTTAAGCCCAAACTCCTTGGATTTTCTTCCCAGAAGAAGCCTACTTTCAGTCAAGTGTGAAAATGCTTCCATCCTGGGAGTTGTTCAGAAAATGTGAGCTTTGCCCAGAATCTGCTTAAATTGGTCTGTCTAGGACTCTCCAAAATTTGCCACGAGAGCGTTCAGTCCAACAACTTGGCAGGTTACAACTATTTTGAACATTATGTTACTTAATACCAATGTATTTGGGAATCATCTTCCTGAAAATCTGGAAGATTAAAAAATGTGTTGGCCTGAAGTTTCTTTAAAGAGCTAATGTCTGGTTCCTCTTGCAAAGGAAGATAGCTAGCTGCCTCTGTCAAATTTAAAGATGAGGACATTCAGAGAACTCAGGACCTACTTTCCTTAGGTGACAAAGATCTTCCCAGACCTTATTACAAGGATGACAATGAGAGTGTGGGTGGAGCCACATTGCAAACCCACAGGAGAAAGACTATTTCTACAGAAAAAAAAAAAGTCATCTGAAATCCCTGATGAAGCAATCATGTTTTTGTTTGTTTGTTTGTTTTGTTGTTCTTTTTGGTTTATTTTTTGTTTTGTTTTTTGGTTTCTGCAGAAGATATTCCACTCTGCTTAGACAGTTTGGAGGAGTGAGCAGAGTCATTTAGAAGTTAAGTTAGACACTGCTCAAACTTTGGATTCCCTCTGTCTGCCCCCACCAGGAGGCTTTTACCATGCTTTATTTGAAGATTCTCCCACACTCTCAGCAATACTGAAACCAATGTGCATGGCTTCATGTGGCAAGTGAGCCCAGAACCCCCCTGCGCCCTCAGCACTCTGAGATGTAGAGATGAGTTTGCACCTGTCTCAGAACTCAAGAGGTCCCACAGCCCTGCGACTGGTTCTGAGCAGCCCTTCCCTGTCCTGCACCACTGTTCTCTGCTTCCTTTGCTTGACTATTATTATTTTTATCATTCACTAAAAAATATTTCTTGAAAGTATTTCTTCGTGTCCCATCCTGACACCTGACGGGCTGTACCTGCTCCAGGAGCCTACAAGGCCTTATTCAGACCATTATCCTAACATTTATCACTGCACTGTGGTTTATACAACTGCCTCCCCTAGTAATAATTCTGCATGGAGCCACATAAGTTGTTTCCTTTTCACAAACTAGAAAAGTCTCTGAATCCAACATTTATACAAATCCTTCAGAGAGCACATGACCTGGCACTTTCTACTGTGTTCACACTACCTGTGATGGCTAACTTCTATCATCAAGTTGATCAGATGAGGAATCAGTTAAAAATCATAGCTCTAGAGTGGTCCTGTGAGGGATTTAAGGAAGGACTGATGGAGGTAGGAAGACTTTACCCCAGAGTGGTGAGTGACCGTTCTGGGACTGGACTAAATCGACACACAAACTTCCAGGGAACACAAGGCCTTGCCTTAGCCTGATTGTCAATGCTATTTATTGCTGTGTGCATCGACCCTGTTGCTGTTATACTTAATGGGCCTTGGTACTCAGCTTCACCAGCCTTTCAGTGTGGACTGAACACCAGTGACCCCCCAGGAATCCCGCAAGCCTTCATTGGCAGATGAGGAGTGCTGAGGTGTCCAGCTTTGTGTAATGAACAGCTATGAGGTTCTTCAACTCTCCTGCCTGTAGACAGCCATGGCTGAACTGCCCAGCCCGTATGTTAACCTGATAGATCCCCAGTATAACAATGTTCATTCTCTTGGTTCTATTTCTCTAGAGAACATCCTAATCTAATAGCTTGAGCCTCTGTCTCTCAATTTTGTACATTTATTATATTTCTTCTTCAAGAAGCTCTGAACTCATCCAATATAGTAATCTTGTACAGTTTTAAGATGCTATTTGTACGTGTACCTGTGTGTGAGTGTGACGGCACATGCACATGAGAAGGTAGAGGACCAGCCTTGGTTTCAGTCCTCACATTTCGCCTTATTTGTGGCAGTCTCTTGTCATCTGCCCCTGCCTATGCCAGGATGGCTGGCCTGATGCATTCTGGGGATTCTTGTTTCCACACCTCCTCTCCATCTCCATGTGGGAGTTCTGGGATGACAGATGTCTGGCTTCATGTGGGCTCTGTGCATATAAGCTCAGGTCTTCAATGCTGGCATAGCAAGTGCTTTACCCACTTAGCTATGTCCACAGCCTCTATGATTCTTTTTTATAAATGCCTCATCGGATACCTGTTAAACTGACTGCATCTTTCCTATGGAGTCAGCCTTGCTAATTCAATCAATGGAGAACTAAATAGACATAAGTTTAGTATAAGTTTAGTGTCAGAGTGCTTGGTTTTGTCATTCTCTGGTTCTGAGAGATTGGGGCATGTACAGAAGGGGAGCCTCACCTTAACTGGCAAATGCAGGAGAAGCTTGTAGAGTCCCTAAAGCGGAGTCACACAGATGGACACTGCACATTATAACTAGGAGGAAGGTCAAGTACCAGTTTCAACTGGCTGTTCTTTGTGGCTCCGTGACCTCATGATTACTCTGGCTAATCCGTCCCCTTCCTCTAGTGAGTCAAACCTCTTTCTTTCATCTACCGGGGTCCCAGTCTAAAGGAATCTGAAAAGCCTTCTGCAGTGTCCCGCTGGTCCCCAGATGGCTTCTGCTTCCCAGGGCTGCGATAGCATAACCTTCCCTGACTCTTCCAGCCTTGCTCATTCAATTGCGTGCTCCACCACAAAACTTATGGCACTCCCTTCCTGTACCTTGTTTGATAAACTATGTGCAAAAAATATACAGCACGCTTCTTGACTCAGCTTGCACTGATGAACCCCTCAAGCATGTGCATTGGGGGTGCCAGGTGGGTGTCGGATGACGCTTACCCAGGAGAATGACGATGCAAGCCAGGATGGCGATGAGAGCCCCAGTGCTCAGGCCGGCATTTAGAATGTAGGCCTCGGCATTACAGGAGAGCAGTGCCCCGTTCACATCGCAGCCACACACTTTGATGGTGAGGGTGTTGGTGCTGCTCATAGACGGAATGCCACCATCACTGATCACGATGGGTAGGAGGTAAAGATCCTGCTTCTGCCGGCTGAACCCTCCCCGTCTCGCATACACTCCTGCAGTGTTATCTGTGGAGGAGAGAGAGAGGCCATTTGAATCACTGCTGAATTCAGCTGTCCAGATCTAAGGCCACATTTCTCATTACAAAACTCAACAACCTGAGTTTCCCTACTTGTTTTTTTTTTTTTTTTTTCATCTAAGTGTCTACAGAGGCTGGGGTCACTGCCATGACAGAATCACAGAACAATATCCATGCATTTGGGGACAAAACTCAGAAATATGTTCTTTCTCATTTGGTCTGTATTAAATGACTCCCTCTGCAAGTTAACCACCCCATATTCTGGGCACTGCTCACATTCATCAGACCCACCCAAAAGCATGAGTTTCAGCTGTTTACTCTGTCTTAGCAAAGCATATAATAATGACATAAATGAATGTAACCACAGCATCCTGATGGTTGCTTTTACTTCAGCACAAGCCTGTGTCAATTTATATTTCAAGTAAGAAATTCTAAATCCACTCTCAACCTTTGCCCTACTCAAGGCCCAAATGAAAATCTCTTTGTTATACATGAACTACTGGACTGACCTTGCAGCATGCTCAAGTCTCTTTGAAATTCAAATAAGCATCATCAAATACCCCTTACACTTGTAAACCCCTAAGGCTTAAAACAATTTGGTTTTCACTGTTGCCCACATAACACAGACCAACTCCAAAAGTGGACCATCAGATGTCTCCTTCACCTAGACTTGACCTTATGTTCCAGAACACACCTCTTTCTCCATGAACTAGTTCAGTTTGAAGTGGATAACTCACTTCTATGTCCAAAGCTCACAATGTCTTTCTACCTGACTTAGCTTTTCATCCCTTGCCCTCTTGCCTCAAAGAGCCATTCCTTTCATCATGGCAGGTGGACTTCTCAAAACTCACAATGAAATACCAAAGTCATCACTTCAAGGAGTCCACCCTGGACCTCTCCCTGGCCCATGTCCTTTGTGACTTACACAAGGACATCTTCCTCTTCCTACGGAAGTGGGTATCATAGTCAACTACCATTTTTTTTTGACACAACCATTTTGACCTCAATGAAACTGGGAAATTCTAAAGAACAGGGGATTTTTATCTGAATCATCTCAGGCTCCCTAGTGCCTCAGGCACAGTAGACATTCAATCATTCAACAAATATTTGTTGAACAAATGGTGTAAGTGTGTTCTGGGAAAAGTTTAACCAAAATACCAGATGTTGGCTTTCATATATTTCTCCCTGTTTTATAACCTCTGCCCCTAAAATGCTTCCTCCTCATACTTTCTCTACCATGCAAAAAAATTTTCCCAGGATATATTTTCTGGAGGGACAAAGCTGATAAATGAAACAGTAAAAAAATTTAACATGCTATACCAAATCTCCCTCTCTCTGTCTCTCTGTCTCTGTCTCTGTCTCTCTCTCTCTCTCTCTCTCTCTCTCTCTCTCTCTCTCTCTCTCTCTCTCTCTCTCTCTCACACACACACACACACACACACACTGATCCTCTTATAAGGCCTGCCCGTATGTGAGTTAAGAGTCAGTAATTTATATCAAAGCCAATGTTATAGCCAACATCAAGCCCCAACAGCTGATAGGTTTAAAATTGGTTAACAGTGACAAAAATTTGTTCCTGTAGTAAGAAAGAACTTATTAGACACTCAAAATGAAATTGATAGACTTTAGGTAAAGAAAAATGCAATGTATTTTCCTTGAGATTATCTATAATATATGTATGGTTGACTAGACATACTCAGAAGGAGAGCAGTTTGTGAATGTCTATTGGTAATCTTCATAATGACAGATTCTCAGCCCTGCACTGCCAATCAAACCATGCTGAACAGTTCTCTCTGATTTCTATATTGTCTATATTTTTCTGAATTGTGCCACACTGGCATATTGTGCTTTTATTGTTACAGAATATCTATATCTATCTATCTATATCTATCTATCTATCTATCTATATATATATATATATATATATATTAGAAAATAGAGAAAAGGGGTATACTGGTCAAATAATATTTAGTCACATGACTAGTATCCTCTCTTTTAGATAATGCCACTGCCCCCCACTCAGAAATAAACTCATGTTTAATAAATTATTTAATGATATTGTCTCTTTTCCATTTTTGTGTTTAGGAAAAATTAACAACTTAAAAATTACAGTCTTCAATCCATACCAATAATCTGAAATGTTATTAAGGTCATTATGAATAAAATAAATATTAAAAATTTATTAAGATTAATTAAGTTGCTTATTCAAACATAACTGTGGTAAGAATGAACTCTACAGGGGAGCATTTATTAGTTTTTTTTTATTGAGTCCTACTCTGGTACCTATGGTAGCATGGCTGGAGATAATGTGAACACAGATTTTGTTTATGAACCTATGAAAGCCAGGATTTACTTCATAAATGAGTCATCCACTCAAGGTTGTACTTCCAGATCACAGCAGGCAGGCTTTCACATGAAGGCAATCAAAACTCAGGAACTAATATAAAGTATAGATCAGACCACACCAGCAGTATGTGTTTTGAAGATATTTCAGCTTGCATAAGGCCAAGCCTTCCCCAACACATGAGAATTATTGCAGAAAGGTATATCACAGTAGCTGGCTCACTGAACCATTTGCAGATAGTAGGAGATCAGTAGAAGCTCAAAAAACTTCTTTAAATTATCTTCTATTAAAATGTGCATTATATAGGGTTTAAGATCAATTCAAAAGATAGGAAATCAATAGGTTATTGATCTCTTCCAAAAATACTAATTGCAGGCTTTAATGATGAATTGTTTTCATTTTTCCCATTCTGTGTCTTTTCTTATTTATCTTTACAAATGGAGTCTCTACTGGAATTTAATGACAACCCAGCTCTAGCCGCTGTCTTCTCTGATGTGCTTCCACAGAATACATCTATAAGAACACATAAGACCCTGTAAAGAGCTTCTGCTGCAAGCACAATGACCTCAGAACCCATGGGAAAGAGCAGGTGTGGTGACACGTGCTTGTAATCACAGCACTGGGGGGAATGTGGATCCCAGGGCTCACTGGCCAGCCTATTTGACAAACTCCAA
>PVHP010001319.1:0-70464 GCA_004024765.1 Zapus hudsonius
TGTGTGTGTGTGTGTGTGTGTGTGTGTGAGAGAGAGAGAGAGAGAGAGAGAGAGAGAGAGAAAGGAGAGAGAGAAAGAGAGAGAGAATGTAAAAAAAAAGAAATAATCTGTACAAGCCTGATCTCTCCTGTTGAGATCCTGCTGCCCCTCAAAGCTCCCCTGGAATGCTTCTAGAGCAACCTGTGGCCGCACTGAATGTTTCTGTCCTTCAAAGTTAGTTATCTAGCTAACTGTTCCCTACAGCAGCTCTCATCCAGTCAACGAGGGGGGCTTCTGCAGAATCTGCAGATTTCTAGAAAGGCTTGAACTTGGTGGGGGGCAATATTACCAGCTTTGCAAATAATAGAAATGATTCACTAGTGTATCTGGTATATCCATGAGTGGCTGCTGCCCAGCATAGACCCCAATCTATGACTAGATCAACAGCTTGTGCTTGGTGCACTGGAAGGAGGGTGTCCTTTATTGAGTATCTACTTATCATGGACCGTGATTCGAAATACAGTGTGTCTCACAGTTTACTCACCTTTTTCCCAGAGATATTTTTACATGACTCTGTGTATATGAAGGCATATAAATTAAATATTTACTGAAAATAAACCAGAAATAAATTTATTTTAAAGCATGTTTTTAAAAGTATCAAATTTATTTCAACCCATTATCACAGGAGCAGAAAACATTAATAAGCTATTAAATACCATAGTGAATGAATTCACTAGAGCATGCACTTAGAAAAAAAAATTTGATAGTCAAAAGTTCCAGTTTTACCAAGCTCTGTGCTTCTAGTTACAGCACATTTCATTCTCATTTGACATTATTTATCTAGCTGTGCTACCAATTTTTCCTAAATTTTAAGCCTTCCTTTACCACTTATGAAATATGACTTAACTGTTTAATTAGGATTTCTTTAAAAGACCTTTCAACTGTAATCTTCACTTTTGATCCTGATTAATTAAAAAGCACAAGACATCACTACCATATGAGTTAAAAACAGAATGAATTAAAAACAAAAGTGACATTTATATGATTTCTGATAAAGCAATTTAACTATTTCATATTTCTAGTTAGCACAAGAAAAACTGACTCAAAAGTATCAACATCCCTTGTCATTTTGTCTACAAGCTTAAATCAGTGGTTCTCTTCTCAAAAACTCAGTCTAAGGTCAAGATAATAATTTATAAAATTAGGCTGAAAATGTAGAGTGTCTTGATAATTGCCTGTTGTCTCAAAGGGTAAAGTCAGAAAAATACAAAAAAAAATGGGCATAATCATTAGTATAATTTTCCTTTGAGAAAGTCAGAAAGGCTTTCCTCTCAAGAATTATGCAACACTGATTCTGGTTCTAAAATTGTGGCTAATACACTCTATCTCTTAAGCTAAAGAAAACTTTTCACCTCAGAAGGTAATTCTTGAACATTCACTATCACCCTCTGTCCAGAAGAGAATGCCATTTCAAATCATTACAGGAGTACAGTTCATAATCTAAATGCCATTTATCTTTACATGAGTGAACAAACTTCAAGAGAGCAAATGACTCGTATTCATAAAGACTGTGTACTATAGGCTGAGTATCCCTTAATGGAAATGTTTGGGACCATTAATGTTTCAGAATTTTCTAGACTGTACAGTATTTGCATAACAGCCTGCTGATGGGATCCAACTCCAAACACAAAATTCATTTATATTTCATTTTGCTTGAAGGTAATTTTATATTATTATATCAATTGTATTTTAACTGCAACCCTTCACAAATTCAAGTGTACATCTTCCCTCGTGTGCCATCATGTCTGCTCACAACACTTTGGACTTAGATTTTCAAATTAGAGATTCTCTACCCACATAACAAATGAAAATGTATAGTACATGCCAGTAGATGCCAACAGAATTCTATCCTAGCCTAACCCTTACTACAGGATTGAAGTCACAACATGATTCTTCTCTGTGGTCAACTTTAATTTCCTAAATAATATTATTATAAAATTGAGTGAAAACTCATAGTGAGTCTTTCCAAACCTGCATGGTTTTCAAGTGATGTTTCTCTAGATTCACAGCCTATTCATTAATTTAATCCTTTTTTAGTCATTTAGCTTTTGCCATATGTTCTTGACACTTCTGCTTCTTCTTTTGCTCCTTCCCTGTGGCTTCCGTCATCTTGGTCAAGTTCCAGGACAGTGTGGCACTTGCCAGGGAGAGTGGGGTGAGGCCCAAATGGCTGCTGTAAGGAAGTCGTATGAGTCCTTTGCAGCAACTCCACAACACACTCAGCCTTCATGTCCCCATGTTTGCAGCAGTCTTGGGAAATACATTGGAGCAGTGAGCTCTGGCTTTTCCTGGGATTCTCAGCAATCAGATGCCCTCGGTGGTTGTCTTCATTTGTTCTACCATACACTTCTGAGAAGTCGAAACTCAACACACCAGAAGCAGTCAGGCAGAAGTCCTAAAGCAATTTTCGATGTGCATAAAATTTTGCCATTTATTAAGGAGGAAAACAAATTTGTGTACTCGTCATCCGAATGTGCTGATTTTTACACAACAAATTAACCCTTTGCTGAATCTTTAATAGTGTAAGCTATAGAGCATCTTCAATGTTTTTTTGAGGTGATTGATAACTTTTTATTTTAAAATCATAAATACTGATAAGCCCGCTTCACATAAATACCTAGGTAATGGAAGAAACATGTTTAGGGCCATTTTAGAAATTGTTGAAAATTCTGTCCTAATCCCAAGCCCAAGTTCATTTCATATTGTTTTATAAAAATCAAGTAGCAAATCATCCAACATAATTCAAAGATGTAAAATGTGATACTTCCCTGCTGAGGGATGATGCTGGGGAAATACTTTGATTTCTGTAGTAAAAATAGTATTTTCCTATAAGAGCAGAACTGTGAATATAGTAAAAACATTGCAATTTATAACATACAATACCTCTGTCTGACACGAGGTATTTCAAGAAGTGCTTTATGGCATTGGCTGGCATAACAGCATTCAGTGTAGAATGCACGTGTGTTCAGAGTCAAGGTTCAGAGAAGGAATGATGAAACAGGTTACACTGCCACAAACACCTTGAAGTCATTATACATCTGGTTTGGGGTTAATTTTTGGTCATTGCGTCTTCAGAAACCTTTTACTGTTGGCAATTTTTCTCCAGCCCCATGTTCAGTTTCGTGACCGGGTATGGAGTCACCGGCCACAGTTAAAGAAGCTGTGCTCTAGGGAATGTTTGCAAGCTCTGTCGGTTACCTAACAGTAACCCCAAGAAGAGTGCAGCCACACAGTATTGTGAGGAAGTCTTGATTTTAGAGAGGAAGTGGAGGCCATAGAAAATAAACAATGAGAGTGATCTTCCTAGCCCCAAAGTCTGAATCCACTGATGCGAACTTTCTTTTCTGATAGTACTGGTGACCTGCCTCCAAAGCCTGAGTCTTTTCTATTAAGACACACTTCTCTGGTGGTATTATTTGGAAACAAACCAGTCAGCTATCTCCTAGAAGTAGAAGGTCTTATGTCTTCTGTTCACTTTTTAGTAATGTAAATGCAAACTCTTGTGTCCTATTTATCACTTTTCTAGCAGTAAGTTGTTCATATGCTTGCCCCTCAGCTCAGGGAGAGTGACAATTTCCAGCAGTGCTCAGCAAAGGCTAACTGAATGTTGGGGTCTAAATACTGGGGTCTGCCCAAACCTTTATATGGTGAAACTTAACAAAAAGATGTTGGGGCCCTTTGAGAGGTGATGAAGTCATCAGAGTTCCACCATTGTGATTTTAGAAAGCATCTCTGGGAATGTCTGTGAATGAATTCTAGATGACTGTAGTGGTTTGACTCTCGTGCTTTGAATACTTGGTCCAAGCTGGGTCCTTGCTGGACGAGGCGTCTTGCTGGGGGTGGGCTTAGAGGCGTTACTGCCAGCCCTCCTTGCCAGCTCACTGTTCTCTCCCAGATGCTGTGGCATCAGCCTCTGCCGTATCATCCTCTCCTAGCCATGATGAAGCTTTTCCCAGGAGACCATCAGCCAAATAAAACCTTGCCTCCTATAAGCCGCTTTGGGGTGAGTGTTTTGTTCCAGTAAAACCAAGTTAACTAAAACAATTAAGTTAGTTGAGATAAGGACCCGCCCTGACTGTGGGTGGCACCATTACCAGGGCTTCTCCCTCCCAATAAACAAGGAGAAAGCCATTGGAGCATCAGCATTCTCCACCCTCTGCTTCCTCTGCTTAGATTTCTGTGGACTGAATACGATGAGCGCCTTGAGACCCCATCATACCAGGCTTTCCCTGCCACGACGGACTGCAACCTCAAAAGGTAAGCTGAAACAAACCCTTCACAGCAACGAGGCAACAAGGAAAACAGCCAAGTCAGAGAGATTAATCAGATTAAATCTCTGCGAGGAGACACATTTCTGTCTCCACCACATGATGTTCTATCTACCCAGGAAGCAAAAAACGAGCCTTGGTGAAACGCCAAGTCAGCTGACAACTTGATCTTGAACTTCTCAGCCTCCAAAACTGTGATCGATATATTTCTATCATTTAGAAGCTGCCTCATCTATTATCTTATAGCTGTCTCCACGAGACAAGATACGGAAGAAGTGGATATGGATGATAGCTAATGGTCTTTATATATAAGTGTGCGTGTGTGTGCATGCGTGTGCATGTATGTGTACGTGTGTGCACACACACTATAGATCACTTCAGTTTTTCTGTCTTCATTTTCCTGTTTTATAAAATAATGGAAACATCAATGGACAAAGGAATGCATGGCTAGAGGGGTAAGGTTGGTGGATGGATGGATGGTTGGATGGATGGATAAATGTTTAGATGGGAGGTACAGATCAAAAGAGAGAGTATCTCTTGATATTTTGGAAGGATTTCACCAAAAGATTGACACTGGATGCAATTTTTCTCTTCTTGTAATTACAGGTAGAATAAGCAGAGGGAAGAAGCTGGAAATTTCCTCTGGATGGGTTTGACCTAAGCAGTCTTAGAATTAATGAGTTCTTTCCCAGTGTGTAGCTTTAAAGTACAGTGTGACTATGAAGATTCATGAACAGGAAAGAAAATTCCAATTGTAGAATCTATGGTGGTAGACATAGGTCTCTCTTCTGTAGCATTTGACTTTTCCCCCAGATTTAAGTTTTTGGGTATTTTCTTTTTCTTTTTGGTTTTTTGAGGTAGGGTCTGACTTTAGCCCAAGCTGGCCTGGAGTTCACTATGTAATCTCATAGCGGCCTCAAACTCACAGTGATCCTTCTACCTCTGCCTCTTGAGGGCTGGGATTAAAGGCATGTGCCACTACACCTGGCCTTAATTATTTTAAAAGTAGGTAATGTTTCCCGTAGCAGCTCTAAGCACATAGATGACATAGTTAGTATCTTATTCATCTCTCTATTTCCACTAAAAAGTATAGAATCAGGCAAATAAAAGCTAAACAGATGAGATTTTTGTCCTGGCTGGACCTCTGGTTAGCAGTGTGATCCAAAGCAAGTAAGAAATGCTACAGGCCTCCGTGTCCACATCTGCAAAGTAAGATTAGTTGATGGCAGAATGTTGTGAGCATGAAACGAGGTGACAGATGTAAATAGTCCTCTCCAAGGCATGTGGAACCAGATGATGAATATTGGATAAGCAAAGCATCACAGACATTTCAGGGTATGCAGCTAGCCCACGACTGGCCATCTCCTTGGAGACAGCACTTCATTGGATGTTGAATATGCATTTGTTCAAGGAAGTAGGCACTATGGTTGGAGTGGAGGTCTGTCTGGTAATGGTGAAGAATACAGGGTATCTAAAAATATTTCAAGCTTGAAGAAAATAGGATATGAACAAAATCTATGCCCTCAAGGATATTCCATTCCAGTGATACCACTTAGATCTCAGAAGAGCTGTAAGGAAAATTCAATTTTAAATAGGAAATTCTACTTAGCACTGAGCACAGATGAGGTCAGGATTTGCTTTGAAATATAGTTAGCCTTACTTTTATTGTTGTTATTATTATTGAATAGTAGTAGTAATAGTGTTGGTGGTGTTTTCATTGTCGGGAATATTATCAATGCTTTGTGCTTCGGGACCCAGCTCCAGAGAAAATTAAGGATCATACAGTGAGGGGGGGAGTTCTGTTGGTCACTTATTAGAGTTCTAGGGTTTGGGATGAAACTGTCCACAACTGATGCTCTTATTTGCCCCAAATATGCTGCAGTTTCCCTCAACCACTCGCCCTTGAGAAAAATGTATTTTATAGACAATGACTAATGTCAACAATTATATGACAGTCTTATTCTCCCAGAGTCTAAGTTTTACTGTGACAAATGAGTGAACTAGCATTACCTTAGGAATTTTCACTCCCAGACTAACCTAATTAATTGTACTTGACACCCAAGAAAATGAGACAATGTGGGAAAAGAAGGAAGATCTCAATGGTAGCAGCTTGCTTTGATTACCCATTTTGGATGGCAATCCTCAGTAGTGATTTGTACTAAGTATTTTAATACAAAACAGTGGGACATTTTGGAAGTTCTGAAACGTAGGCAGACATTTTTTTTTTTTTTCAGAAAGGTGACTTTTGTACATCTGAAATTTTGGTGTTCATTCTTTCTCCAAGTAATGAATATTCTAGACCATTTCTCTAAAGACAATTGGAAATCCTTGTTAATGTACAGATTAACACATAGTAAGAAATTACATTCCTTCCCTGATAAAAGGGACTAATAAGACGTGGATCAATGTTATGTCTGGTGGTGTTTTCTCAACGAACTAAGTTCAAAGTTAAAGCGAAAAACTTAAGGGGAAAAGTATGCAAAATATGTAAGAAGAAAGTTGAAAGATTAAAAAGAAAAAATGGTTAAATAAAATCTATGCCAGAGAAAAAAATCAACCTAGCCATGTTTTATTTAAGCCTTTTGACTTTGTTTGAATTGAATTTCAATGGCTTTGAACTCCCCCACCCCCTGCCGAAACAGAGGAACCCGCTGGTGTGGATGCAAGGGTTGCCTGGTCAGTGTTGAGAAGTCTTCAGGGTGCGTGGCTTTGCACCCAAACACTTACTCAAACTAAGGCCCTTGACCATTTTTTGGATCCAGCGAACTAGATTCCCAGGTGGAGGCAGGGAGACGGGAGGAACTCAGTCTCAGACCACAGACAGCAAATCCTAAGCCGCAACCCAGTTTTTCCTCACTGGACCACTGGCTCAACTACAACCCTTTCTTCTCGTATTCATAGGCAACTTTAAACGTGAGGAAGGCAGGACTTCAAGTTTCAGGTAATCTTTTCTTTTGATAATGATTAAATACAATGTTATTATTTTAGTCACTTTAACATGTGTGCTCCTGTGGTACCTCACGCTGCTGAGCATTCATGACCATCTGGAGAACTTTTTATCTGCCCTACAAAACTCTATATCCACTTCCACACTGACTCCTCCTTCTCCCCACAACCACCCACAGCTGCCATCCTCCATTCTGTCTCTCTGAATTTGAGTGTTCAAGTACCACATACAAGCGGATAACGCAGCAGCATTCCTTCCTCTGTGTGAGGCTTAAGCGACTTAGCCTGAAGCTTCCCTCATGGTGTGGCATGTATGGAACTTCACTCCTGTTCAGGTCAATAATATTCCAGTGTGAACATGGGCGAGTATTCACAGATGCTTATATTCTTTACAGAAAATCTTAAGTGAAGCACTTCTGGGTCGATTTCCTATCCTCGCACATATTCTATTAATTCCTCTTGATCTTTTTGTAGTTGTCCCCTTGTACAGTTTGCATATTGTTGCCTTAAAGTTTTCATCTTTGATACTGAACTTAACTACTTGAGAAACACGAAATATATATACACACATATGGAAAGCATTGGACACTAATATTTACCCATCTTGGACCAAGGATATGACATCTCACCGAGAAATCTTTGTTCTTTCTTCACCATCCTATGTCTGGTAGATATAGCATAAATGCACAGTTGAATTTCAGTATAAATATCTCAAATACAATATTTGAGATGTTCTTATATTTTCAAAGTATTGATTATCCGGCATTCATATTTAGCAGGAAATCCTGCACTTTCTCTGCAGGCAGTCCTGAAGCCCACAGTGAGTGAACCCACACGTTAGGACGCTCTGTCTCCCTGGAATCTCGAGTTGCAATGGTTATTGCTTAGGAGCCATGTTATACTCGACTAATTCTAAAGCAACCAATGGTAGAACAAAACCACACTTAACATTTCTCTCATTCAAGAGCTTTCCTCAAATCCTGCAATCACCGGATCTGTCTTTGACAACTTCACCCAAGTGGAATTAGGCAAGTGTTCAGCCGACCCAAACTGAAGTTTTAAATGTATGAATTGTTGAAATACTCTCCTCCCTTCCCTTCCTCCTTCCACTGGAACATCCTCTGGTGGCAAGAAAGCAAGGGCAATGCCTTTCATTTCACTGTATCTGGTGCCTGGAACAATCTTTTCTCAGTGTGTAAGTGGTGACTGCTTGCCAAATAGCAACAAGACAAATAAATAACCAGATTCATTTAAAAGTTCCAAGGGACTCCTGATTCATCAGTTATGTCAAGAAACCCAAACTTCTAGTGAAATTGGAGTTTAACATACTGCCGTCTCCAACATGTAAGTACAACTCTGTAACATGTAACATACAAGTAGAACTCTGTAACATGTAACATGTAAGTGGAACTGGTTCAATTCACAGGCTGCTGACTCCCATGCTCTCAGGAAGACAAGGTCCAATCAGCTGTCCTAAGCCCCCAGCTCTTACAACACTGTCTGGCATATTGCTCCTTTTAGAACCATCTGGAACACCACGTCTCTCAGAACACCATCTGAAACACCTGTCTCTTAGAACACCATCTGGAACACCACGTCTCTTAGAACATTATCTGGAGCACCAGGTCTCTTAGAACGCCATCTGGCACACCATGTCTCTTAGAACACCATATGAAACCATGCTTCTTATAACACCATGTTATGCTTGTTAGACCACCTTCTGGCTCACCATTCATCTTGAGTAGTGAAGATTGGGCTTCTCACAGTTTGTATACAGATATTGAATCAGATCCTTCTTTCCTGTTGGATCAACACTCTTTCACATTTGTACACGTTCTCATGCAATCAGAACCCATGGGACTTCAGACAAATGGAAGAAAGTTATTCTCAAGGGGAAATATGAGTATAGAGCCCAGTTTCTCAAACACTCAAATCCCATCAATAACAATTTTAAAAACAGTCATATTCCTTAAAAGCAAACCTGAGAGAGTCCCACATGGTTTTTGAGTCTCTGTGTTGGTAAGTTACTTCATTGGTGCCACACAGATGGTGAGCTGCCACAGCAGCTCTGCTTGTGTTGGGTAGCAGCAATCAGAACTGTAGGCTTGGCTCCCTTCCTACTGAAGAAGGCAGTGCTAAGCCCTACCTTCCAATTCCCCAGCTGGAGGGGCCATGAATTCTTTCCTTTGTCTGGGGAGGACATAACAATTTTGTTTCCTAGAAATAAGGATAGGCAACTTGTGTTCTTAAGAATTTTACTTGGTCAGACCGTCAAATGTCCAGCCTGGCCTTGACTTTACACAAGCAAGTGAGCTTGTCTTCCCCCTCTCCCCGCAAAGCACATACCAAACCTTAGAATCTGAGCTTCTCCTGGGTATGTTATATACCTCAACAAGAAATTAATTTCTGAAAATTCTTGCCTATACTCTATTGCATAGTCATAAACCTCTTCTAACCATAATTGACCTAATTTCTGGAGTATAAACCCCTATTCTTATAAATGGGGTCACCATCTCCACCTTCTTCATCCTCCACTCTCTTACGGCTCTGCTCAAAGCACAATGCCTCCAACCTTCAAAGATCTCTGCTCCTACAACCTTCTCACTGATCCTTACATTTCTCTACTTTCGCTGGATGGGAAAATCTTAGAAAAGTTTCTGTCTCCTCCAAGCTAGGGATTTTGTCAGCACCCCAGAACGTGCCACTAGCATAGAGGGATGGCTGCTGCAGAGGAAAAGGGACTTTGGGGACCCCCAGGCAGAGCTGGATTCAGTCCAGCATCTGTGTCTGCGCTGAGGAGTAAACTCTTCTTGGTGCCCGAGTGCTCCTTTGTAAATGGAGATTTGATATCAATGAAAGTGAATCCCTCTCGCAGTACTAGCTACAAATGAACATGGATGCTCCTCATTTTTAGTCAGTGTGCGTGTATTTCCTGCAGGAAATGATCATCCTGCCTACATCTGGAACTGCTGCAGCCCAGTGGTTTCTTGGGTTTTTTCTGTGGACAGAGTGCTGGAAGGCACATGTGACTTCAAAGGTGGACAGCATCATTTCAGGAGATCTTCCTTCCTGCCCATCTTCTCTCCTAATCCCTTTCAGGCTCCCTGTATAGAGTGATTATAACCTGATCCTCCCATGTGGCTACTTACATTAAAGAAAATCATCTCCATCATCTGTAATTATTATAATTTGCCATGTTCATATCACTAAAAATTCTTGGAATTAGAAAGAGAATTAACAGCATCATCAACAGATATAACCACAGAGAGAAAATGAAGTTTAGAATCCACAATGATTTCTTCCTTCACATACTTCTTAATCCATTTTATTGTGACAGAGACCGACACTAAAGGTGTAATAGACTCTTATTAACACAGGATGAGTAACTCTTATCCGAAAAGCCAAAAGAAAAAGCAATCCAAAGTTGGAGACTTTTTGAGTTGGAGATATGATATTGAAAGTGAAAACTTCCTCACTTGACTTCATGGGACAAGTCATGCTCAAATGAAGGTACACTAAAAATGCAATACAGGATTATTTCCGGATATATAGCCTGAAAATAATATATATATATATATATATATAGAGAGAGAGAGAGAGAGAGAGAATTATATATGTATATATAGAGAGAGTTTTGATTTAGACTTGAATACAATCCTTCTAATCCTAATCACTTTAGAATATTCATCCAATGTGCCATTATTTCCTTCAACTTCTATGTGCCAGTCAGATGCTCCACAGAAACAAACCCAAAGCAGTCGTGGGAGAAAAGGAAGAAGAGACATACACTTACTTTAAGGGACTGGATCATGACATTTTGGGCAAGCCTGAAGGCTAGAATGGAGTACAGGACCTTTCTATCAATGTCTTGAGATAGAATCTCTTCTTCTCCGAAGAAAGCTGTTCTTCTAGTTTTGGCTTTCAACAGGCTGAGTGAAAGGTCACTCATAACGCTTTCCACTTTATTTAGTCATCTGATCATAAATGTTGATCCTATCTAAAAGACGCTTTTCCAACATCTAGACTAGGGCCTTACCGTCTAGCCCATTTGACATATAAAACTGCCCACATCCTGTGAGAAGGCCTTCATGGGTCCATTAGCATGGGGCATTAAAATTCCTGGGCCCCAAATGAAAGGCACTAAACTAAAGTCTTTGCTCTCTCCACTTGGTCACAGAATGCTCTGGAAAGACAACTTCATTTTTTTTAAATAGGAAAACTATAAAAGCATTCTAAGGAAATGACAAAAAAATCTGTCATGAAAAGGTGGCTAACAAGGTTTGACTTATTTCCTAACTAGAATATTGTTGGTGGAAAAAAAAAGTTTGGTGTACTAATTGGCTTTCATCACAATAACAGAAGACTTGACCAAGGCAATTAATTTATACAAGAAAAGATTTGTTTTGGCAGATGGTTTTAAAGTTCCAGTATCAAGTGGTTCAATTCATTTGGGTCTGTGGTACCCTAGCACATCATGGGAACCTCCAAGTCCCCATGTGAGGCAGAATACCCCATCACCCCAAGAGCCAGGAAACAAAAGAGAAACAGGAAGAGACCAGGGTCTTAGATTCCTCTTTGAGGACATGCCTCCAGTGACCTAAAGACCTCCCAAAAGACCCATTCCTAAAAGAGCTCCTTGGAACCTGTGTTAGGGTGCTCTAGAGGAACAGAACCAAGATAATGAATTGTAGTGAACACAAGGGGTTCTTACTGGATCAGCTCACGGCAGTCCCACAATCACAGCCAGCAAGTTTGAGAGTTGAGGAACATGGCTGGATGCCTCAGCAGTCCCAATCCAGCATTGAAGGCCTAAAGGCTTCCTGGGGAGCCACTGGTCTTCAGGCCAGGCTGGAAGGCTGAGGAAGCTTCATTCCAATGCAACTGAGTGATGCACAACAAGCACCAGCAGTCAGGCAAGGCAGGAAGTGAGGGGAGAGAGATTTCTTTCCTCTTTATATAACCTTAGAGCAGGGTCTTGCAACCCTTTCCCAGACTTTTTGACTTATTGAGTCTCTGGAATTTCCTTTCTGCACTGCCCTCCCAGGAAGGGATGTTCATTTCCAGCTTCCCTGAGCTTCCTTACATCTTCACCCCTGCTGAGAGGGCTGCCTTCCTGTGATAAATATCAGACACACAAAGCTAATTATAAAAATCAAGTTGACAACAAAACCTAACCATCACAAGTCCACCCCTTGTCAACTTGACATCAAACCATATCTCCTTATATCATACTTAATTTCTAATTGAAGACAGTAACAAGTTCATAATTCCAGCTAACATGATTTGACTATCCGGTGCATAAATGGTAGCAAATAATTTTCCCCCAACATAAGGTCAGGTCTCTTACCTGTGAGTTCTATAAAATCAAAACAAGTTATGTGCTTTAACATATAATGGCACACAGAGTAAACATTTCCAACTTCTATGAGTCATAACAAGACTGGACCAAAGCAAACTCAGCAACCATTAGGCAAAAATTAAACATCTGAAGTTCAAGTCCAATTTCAAACCAGTGCCTGGCAGTTTCTGGATTTTATAATTCCATCCCTCCAGCTTGGCTGAGTAGCTGGAGAAAACTTCCATCCCTAGCCCCCCTGGTAGCCCTTTCACAGACCTGGTATATCCTAAGTATCTTTGGGTCTCCATTGCAAACCACGGTCCATTTTCCATTGGCTTCACTGGCCTAGCAGGGACTTCATACTCTGTTCCATATGCTGCATGTCAATAGTGGTTCCAGGAACCATGTACATTCCATGCATGCATTTCTCATGCTTCACAAAGCAAAACTAGGTATGCAGGACACAGCCATGTTGTTCATTCAGGGATAAAATAAATTGTGACCTTGAAGATCAGGTTCCTTCCTTTCAGCTAACTCCTTCCAAAAGAATTTGCACAGTCTATTATCGAGTCCTTCCTGGGTGGAAACACCTCTTTCATCCTTTCCATTGCTTCATTGTAGAGCAGTTAGGCTACCTTCTTTAGGACTGCTAATGTGTTGACAATAGCAAGTTCAGTAACCTAAAGCCAGTTTCTGTGCCAGTAAGTTAAACTTGCTTTGAGCTTTTTCAACCTTAAATCTTAAATTCTCAGTTCCATATCATTAGCCAAATATATTAGTCCATTAACTAAATTCAACCTTGGTCAAACTCTCTAGGCAAGGGCAGTAGAACACAGCCAGCTCTTATTCCAGTAGCACAGTTCTAATAACGTTCTCTTTAGTCTCTCTTTTCCCTTAGAAAGTTCACAAGCCAAGCCTCCAAATGCCATTCTCTCTGCACTTAGCATTTTCAAATTCTCATCAAAATAGCACATAAAATTTTTGGCTTACCTCTCTGGAAGGTGTCTTCAATTGCAAGTACCAAGTCCATGTCCATTCCTCCAGCACAAAAGTTCCAGAAGACCAAAATCCACACAGATTTATCTCAGCAATATCACCCCACTCCTGGTACCAAAACTGTCATAGTCAGCCACACATAGCTGGGATGAATCTCCAAACCAGGCACAGTTATGGGAGGAAAGGATTTATTGAAGCTTCAGATCCAGGGGAAGTTCTATAACAGTGAAAGAGGCTAACCCCCCTTTCACAGGTCCAAGCAGAGAAAGAAACCCACCACCAAAACCATATATCAGTAAACAAAAGGAAATGAGAAAAAAAAATCTGTCAGGAAAAAGTGGCTAACAAGGCTTATTTCCTAAATGGAATATTGTTGGTGGAAAAAAGTTCAATGTACTAATTGGCTTTCATCACAATAACAGAAGACTTGATCAAAACAATTAATTTATACAAGAAAAGATTTGATTTGACAGATGCTTTTAAAGTTCCAACCCAAGATCAAGTGGTTCAATTCATTTGGGTCTGTGGTACCCTAGCACATCATGGGAACCTCCAAGACCCCATGTGAGGCAGAACACCCCATCACCCCAAGAGCCAGGAAACAAAAGAGAAACAGGAAGAGACCAGGGTCTTAGATTCCTCTTTGAGGACATGCCTCCAGTGACCTGAAGAGCTCCTTCCTTGTGGCGCTCGTGCTTAATGCCAGGTCTAGCAGCATTGGCATCACCTCAGGTCTAGTTAGAGATGAAGGATCCCTCACTATCTATGTCTGCTGCATTGAAATCATCAGAGCAAGAACCTCAGGCGTGTTCATTTTCTAGATCAATGGAAAAATTTTTCCATAAGCAAATACATACTTATGAGCTCACAGTTCTATAGGCCAGAATTGGAGGTCAGGTGGCATAGGAGGTGACTGGATTCTATTTTTAATGTCTGGGAAGCATGAAAATGATTTGTTGTCCAGGTCCAAAGACTCAGAAGAATCTGCTTCAAACTGGCTGGCTGTTGACAACTGTGAGAGGGTTTGCCATTTGCTTCCAGAGGCTGCCCTGTTCCTTCTCATGGGGCCTCCTCCATGTTCAAAGTCATGATATATACTGAGTATACTTGCTTCAAACCTTCATCTACACTCACATCTGATGGCCTGCTTTGTTACCAGTCAGAGGAAGCTTTGTGCTTCTCAGGGCTCATTAGTGCAACCACCCTCACTCTCCTTTCCCAGCAAAGGTAGACTGCGTCACACTGTAGCACATCAGCACATTGATACGCCAGCATATGCACAGGCTCCTGGGATTAGAATGGGCCATCTTGGAAGTCCGGAGGTCATCTGAATTCTTCTCACCATAACAGTGACTCACGATAAGCTCTGTACACTGACCGTGCTTAGAATTGTGGATTTGCATACACTGTTCTTTTAAAAATATGTGGTACAAGAAGCCATGACAAATTGGCTAACAAACATAATTCATTTAAGATTGCACTTGTGTGTGCATTGTCTCTACATTCTCCAAATTTCTTAGGTATGATAGCTTAGAGTTCCTTCTGAGGATGGAGAAGCTGAAATTCTTAGAATCTGTGCCCTGCCGAAGGTTACAAAGCAAGGGAATAAAATAGTTATCTGAACCTAAACTCCTGATTCAAAGCAAAGTATGTCTTCTTTCCTGTCAAATGGTACTTCTACACACTTGAGGCACCAGTTTCAGGAGGTTGTTAGGAAAGTAACTCTACTGCTAGATTCATTTTTACTGAAGTGCTAGATCCTAAGAGGATGATTCACTAATGGTTCAGCAATTGTTTAGAAGGGGACTTGCTGCTGTGTGACAGGCTTGCTCACTGTGGACCATGACCAGCTAAAATTGCTATGTTCCCTGGAGAGTGTCACCAGTCAGATAGCACCTGGGCCCTCCAGGAGCTGGCTGCACAGGGTAGCTGTAAAAGTTTTAGGGGGTGTGGGAAATTTCCAGAGCTGTTTGAAATTTTCGGTAGTAAATATGAACAGGCAATACTTATATATCTTTTAAGGAGACAGTCTTAGATCAGGGGCCTTTCCTCTGAATTGCATCAAGCCCATATCGGGGCAATGAGGGTATCCTCAAAGGCAGAGAAACACAGGTACTAGACCTGTCCATGGGGACGTCACATACTATCTCTGGGCTTAACTTTTGGAAAACCTCACCTGGAATCAAATAACTCCAGGATGCATCTGTTTGAGGATGCTGTCTGAGAACATCAGGGAAATGTCAGGATGATTTCAGAAAAGGAGTATCTGGTACCAGGAACAATCTTCAGCTTTCGCGGCCCCAGGCTCTGCTGTCAGACCATAGAACTAGGTGGATAGCCAGATCTAATCATCCAGCAAAAAGCCAGAAAAGTTGGTGGCATCAGTGTGGGTCAAGAAGAGACGGCCTGGAGGAACTTTTGAACCGTCCCACCTCATAACTGGCTGGTAACTAGGCTCAGTAATGGAGCAGCCCCAACCCCGCTACAAGACTGTGGCCTGCTGGAAACACTGGACCAGATCTCTGTCTACGGTCAGCTACTTTCTCTTAGACGTTAACACAACTCAAATGGAAAACTCCCGGGGACCCAGTTCCTGAAGCCTGCTGAGCCAAATCATCAAGCTAAATGATGCCACCTGCATACTCTGTTTCATCTGGAAGCTTTGAAAGTCGTTTTTAATGGAGCCTGTGCAGCTGGCCACCACATGCCAATCTGAGTTCCGTTGGCAGCTTAGACTGAGGATAATTGAATAGCCAGTCCTCACCAAAGCTGGTGCTCAGTTACTTCTAGGATGAACTTTGTTAGGCAGCATTTAAATTTAGGATGATGAAAGAGTTTTGACTAGAGGTAAGGGTGAGCCAGCAAGCAGACCAAAGCTAGCAAGACTTTTAGAACTTTAGGACTGTGTGCCTGGATAAGTAGATACATTATAATAAACATATAAAATAAAACAATATAACAAATGCAGAAAACCCATTTACAAGCTTTACAAGCCACCATATTGTAGTTCATTTCAGGACTTTCAGCATTTCTGAGAAATTCTCAAGATAATTGCAGAAATTATTTTCCAGGTTTTTTTCATTTCTAAATCTTTTTGTTGTTGTTGTTGTAGTTCATAATGAATTACATTATTTAATGGGAAAACAATGAGTTGTTATCCCCAATTCCCCAATGCCCCTCTTCCCCATCTCCAATCAGCTGGATATCCTTCTCCGTGGGCAGCCTGGATCAGTCCTTGGGGCAGGGGACCATGGATAGCCAGGAGTCCGCCCAGGACCACCAGCCCTAGTGTGTTGTTACTGAGAGGGGCCGTGTCTCTGGATATTCTCCCCCACCAAGGCTCTCACAATCTTTCCACCCCTCTTCTGCTCAGTTCCCTGAGTCGTGGTGGGTGAGTATTAAGGCGGCTTTATTGTTGAGAACTTAGGGGCCTCTATACTTCTGTTTTAGGTTGTGTCAAAAATCATTGGTGTCTGTCTCACTGGCTTATCCTGTGTTGACTGATTGGCTGTGGCTCTGGGTCACTTGTTCATCCCATTATTCTCTGCGGGGTTCCATATGGATCCTCCATGGTATGTCTGGGGTGGCTCATCTCTTCCCAGCTCATCTCTTCAGCTATTGGCCTGCGCAGTTTGTTGGTAGGGTTGGATGAACCACAGCTCTTTTGCAGCATTCTGAAAGATACAGACAAAATCTCCATTGGAGAGTGAGGTCAGTATAGGTTAACAGATATACATAATTCTAGACTACCTATATTCTATTTTTAGTCCAGCTCCCAGTGCATATCGCCCTAAGTCCCCAGTTGTAGTTAAGGGCTCCCTTTCACTAAGTGGAATATTTGGCCAAATTTAAAAGCTGTTGATTGCCTCCCCCCAGGCTTTGACTCCTCCATTGCACATGTGGTCATTTCTTGGTTCACTGTTCTCTCCCGGTAGGAAGTGTGTTCAACCTACTCATGGCAGCAGACTGTGTTTCATGACAGTGGTCTCTGTTTGTTCCAGCTGTTGTTGACCAGCTTCCCCTGGCAGCTTATGCAGTGCCTTCCAGCACTGCAATTACTACCATCTGGGGGACCTCGCAGGGTCTCTCGGTGCTGATAGATGGCTTTCTGTGGTTTCTTCAGCAACAGGATCCTGCCTCAGGCCTGGGGTGGGCATTCAAGAGCTTTGACAGAATTCTGTCTTGTTTTTGGAACCTCATGGGTCACTTTGGTCAACATCTCAGTGAGGGAAGGAGCGACTGGGAAATGTTTAAAGTGTGATAATCAGGTTTTATTCTCATAACACAAGGCCCATGACTTATGAAAAGAAAAACAGTTTCTCTAGTTCACAATATGGATGGCTCATAGGTGGGGAGGTAGCTTGGCTGTAGTGAGGACCTCATGGCTGATGGTGGGATTTGAGTGGGAAGAAGGGTCATTCAGTGAGCAAGGAGAAGACAGAGGCTTGAAGGCCAGGTATGCTGTCTTTAATAACCCAGCCCCTAGAGAAACACTGAGGGATTTCACAAAACTATCTTGATCCTTACTTTTAAGGGCACACCCCTAGCCACCCACAGAGCTCCCACAAACCCCTTCTCCACCATCACCACTCTAGGAGCATATGTGGACATGCATGCTTGAGGGGCACACAAACCAGATCCAGCCCATCGTCATATGTGACATACGCTTTCCGGTCTTCCTCCCTCATAGATGTTTGCGTGTGGATTTATGCTAATGAATTCTAAGAGTAGAATCTATCCAAAAGACATCAAAACACGTATGCTACAATTAAAATATATGCACTACTATATACTTTATGCTCTTGAACTGTTACCTTTATTCCAAATAAAATAGTATTTTGATTTGAAGAATAAATCCTATACCATAAAACACGATACAAATTTTAAAAGCCACTAATATTGATGAAAAATATTGTTTTGGCTTATTCTAAAACAACTTTGAAATTTTATTCTCTGACAGGATTGTATAACATTTGTTTGGACCCTTTGTGAACTAGGAAGATTCACACTTCATAACCAGAAATAAGTTTATACATGAAGGCAAAATAAAAGTTGAGCCAAGGATTTTGTTCTTTCCTGAAGCCAAATCCAAGAATAAATGTTTTCTTGACTTTCTTCCCATTTCCTTTTGGTTCTGGCAATAGACTACAATCAGAATGTAATCATTTCAGTCTCATCATCTATCTCTCTCTCTCCTTGTCAGGATTCATAATATACTTCCTGTCCCAGGCTTCATATCTGGTAGCACTTAGTGATTGTTTAAAATGGATAAAAGCATCATAAAGACCTTATATTTGCCTCACAAGTCTCACCACATCTTCACAATATAACCTGTCACCTTATTTCATCTTTTTGTGGCTTTGTATGGGAATTTTTAAGTAGATATTTATAATGAGTACATGCAATATTATATGAGGAACTGTGGATATTAGCAAGTTACAAAGAAGTTTAAAACCTGCTCCCAGCCCTTAAAAGTCTACGCTTTAGTGCAGAAAAATGTCCATGCCTGAAGAGCTATGACATAAAGCATGAAGTGGTAAGTACCCTGTGAGTGAGATAATCGACCACAGCTTGAGAGAATTGAGTGTCCCTGTAAGCAATGCTTTACTCTGCCAAGAGAGCTATGAAAATAAGAATGAGTAGCCAAGTAAGAAATCAAGTCATGCTTTTATTAGCAGCTAAGAGCGTGCCTGTCAATACCACCCTCTGCCTGGGGAGAGGGATAAGCTCTGGCGCGCCTTATCATGCCATCAAAAATCAGTAAAGCCAGGAAAATTGACCAGAGATATTCTGAGAAAGCCGAGGTCGTCGACATACAACACTGAATGATGCTGTGAGAATGATGAAGACTGGCAGAGTCGCAAGAAGTGCTCATCCGTGCAGTAGTGGTGCTAAACCTGGGTGGATAATCAACAGCTTGTTAATTGGCTAAGAGATCTGCGCATAGGCAGGTAATCCTTTACTGGAACTGGGATCCATGGCAATCCCATATGAAAACCAAGAACATGGGCTCCAAGGGGAAACGCCCACTAACCAGAGAATCTTGAGATTAACGAAGTTTGTCTCATTTAACCTACACTGATCTCACTTTCCCTTGGAGATTCTGTTTCTATGTTTCAGAAGCCAGCAAGAACCATAGACAACCCAATCCCACCAACAGGACCGGAGATGTTGCCTGTCACCCCTAACTTATTCTATAGAGCCCAAACGAAACCTTTGAGGAAGTGACGAGAAGAGCAAGTCAGATAACCTGGGCAAGGAAAATGGAGACAGACACTGAGGATACCCAACATAATCCAAAGCAGAAATCCAGAGATTCTTAAGACCCCCAACAGTAAAACAAACCTAAAACTCACCCACCATGACTCAGGGATCTGAGTGGAAGAATGGGTGGAAAGAATGGAAGAGCCATGGTGGGGGAGGGAGAGAAAAACCTGAGTATCTCTCGCACAATCCATAACCCCCTATCACATGGACTGGTCTAGCAAAGCCACATAGGAAGGCCTCCAGCAGGGTGAGGACAGGGAGGAGGGAAATGGGGGTCATAAGACTTGTTCATCTAATTATTGACAATAAATATGAAAAAATCAGTAAAGCCAATACAAACCCAGTATCTTAACCAATATGTAGACCAAAGATCGAAAAACAGTAGAACAACAGAGGACCTATCCTCTGTGAAGTTAAAATCCACCTCACCTAGGAACGGGAAGGAAAAGATTGTCCTACCCCTGAGAATGCATGGAATTCCTGGGTCTCCAACAGAGGAGAAAGATCATTTGTGCCATGAAGCCTTGGGGCTGTGAGCCCTCTGATAGGGGGGAGGAGACAAGCAGAAAGAACCATGACAAGGGGAAGGGGTCACAAGCTCTCTTTGTTCTCAAGGGGCTGAACGAGATGTGAGAAGAGGAAGAGGAGCATTCTTCAAGCGGCTCACCACAGCCCCTTTGGACATTTGTTTGGCACAAACAGCTCCGCAAAATAAGCATTCTTTGATTAAATATTCTCTTGGGGTTAAGGAGATGGCTTGCAAGGCCTGGCAGCCTGGGTTTGATTCCCTAGGACCCACACAAAGCCAGATGCACAAAGTAGCGTTGCATCTGAAGTTCACAAGTGACAAGAGGCCCTGGGCCCTGGCACATACATCTCGTTCTCTCTCTGTCTCTCTGTCTCTCTGTCTCTCTCTCTCTGTCTCTCTCTCTCAAATAAATAAATAAAATATTTTTAAAAAATATCTTCCCAAGTAGCACATCTCTTCCGTCAGGCTGCTGGAGACATAAGTAGGAAGCTTGATCTTAATAAAACAAATGTCTGGTGCTATGGAGAGCACATATTTATATCCAAACCAACACACATTCTTTCCAACCCATCTTCCACAAAGTTCCCTGAGCCACGGAGGTTGTTAGAGAAGTCTCATTTAACACTGAGATCCCAACAGCCTCCTATTAGCATGACTCTGAAGATTTTGAGTCTCCTTAGAAGGAATAGCTATCTCCACCCCAAAGCTTCTCTGGCCAGAGGGAAGAGCAGGACTAATGCTTTCTACCAGCTCTGCTGCCGTGTTTCCTGAGTCCTGCAGGTGTGGCAGAGACATTTCATCTCCTGTTGAGCTCTAGACTGTCACTTATTCTCCTTGGTGAGTCTTGGATCTCCCCTGTAGTCGCTTGCATCTGCAAAAAGCTTTTCTGACCCAAAGTGAGAATGGCACTAATCTACAGGCGTCAACATAACCACCTAGTGGGCACACAACATATCCATTTAGCCAAACAACATCAGTGACTTCCCTCCTAGGGCCTCTGTCCTCCCTAGCTGTAGGGTTTTGAGTTGGTTTTCAGTACTAGGCAGGAATTCTCTCCCATGGAATAGACATCAACTATAAATTATAAAGTGGTTGGTTACCCCCATGACGCACAAGCCACTATTATTCCAGTGGGCATGTCTTCCTTGGTTGGCCAATTGTGTGGGTAAGACTGTAGATGACTTTTCTCCCTGCAAAGCCTGTGTAGCACTTTCCAGCACTGTGACTGGCAGCCAAGGTTCAGCTGGACTTCTCGGTGTCCTATTACTGGAGTGACACCCATATCTCTCTTTTAACTTTTTATCAACAACTTCTGTACATATAGACAATTTACCATGGTCATAACCTCCTCCCACAACCTTCCTTCCTCCTCCTCCCCTGTATCCCACTCACTGAGCCCCTTCGTCTTTTGAACTCTTCTCTATTTTGATGTCATCATTCTTTCCTCCTACTGTACAGCTCTTATGTAGGTAGCCTCTGCCACTGTGAGGTCATGAACGTCAAGGCCACTTTGTGTCTGATGGCTGCATTGTAAGCAGTCCTTCCCTTCCTTTGGCAGTTACATTCTTTCTACCAACTCTTCTACAATAGTTCCTGAGCCTTGGAGGGTGGGATAGAGATGTCTGACTTAGTGCTGAACACTCCACTGTCTCTTCTCAGTACTTTTGGTGAGTTTTGAGTCACCTTACTGGTCACTGCCATCTGAAAAGAGCAGTTTCTCTAAACAAAAGTGAAAGCAGCATTAATATATGAGAGCAAACATGTTTCCTTTAGCCTCTTCTGTGTTGATTCACATATTTGATAGAATTCAGCAGTTTATTATAAACTCCCAATGAAGCCACCTGAGTTTCAAAATATAATTTAAAACTTGGCTGCTGTAGACAAGCAGAGAAGAAGAACATTAACCATGAGAGCAAAAAGTTTAACATCTGAAAACTATTCAAACATCATAATTACATTTAGATAGGGTCATGCATGCTTTCCAAGAACAACAACCTGTTCTATTTCAGAGCAGCTTTCAGGAGAAATTTGTATCTCAAATATTCATCCAGCAATCAAGCTAGGACAAGACATGGTTTATACATTTTTTTTCTTCAATTTCCCTGCAGAATAAGTTTTTTCCAGCATATAAAAGTTTAGATTGGATCAGAGGGACCAGGCAGCCTCAGTTCAAATCTAGGATTGGCCTCTTCCTACCTTTGTGACTTAACCTCCCTGGGCTTCAAGTTGTCCATCTGTAAGATAAAATAAGGATAATATTAACCCAGGACTGGTGAGAAGATACAGTGTGTCAATACATGTGTAGTGTCTTATTAAGAAGTACTTTTCAATGAATGACTGTTAACACTGTTGCTTCAAAATAGTTGAGGGAGGACTGGTGAGGATATGGCTCAGCTGTTTAAAGCATTTCCTACATAAGCCCAAGGCCTGAGGCCCTGAGACATCTGAATTTTATTTCTAAGGAACCTTGTAAATGGCTGCTGTGGGCATGCTCATCTGTAACCTCAGTCCTGTGGGAAGAAGAGACCAGAGAATCACTGAGCTGGTGAAAGCAGCAAGCTCTGGAGGCAGTGAAGAGACCCTGCCCCAAGGAAACCAGCAGCTGAGTAATGGGGCTGCGGCGGGACTTGACTCCAGACCTCCTCCTCCAGCCTCCGCCAGAGCACAAGGGGCACTGCATTTCCACACACACCATACACTCACATCTCAGCAGATCACACCTACTGCACACTCATATGCAAAAACATATGCAAAGGAGTCCAAGGCTTTGAGAAGGGGTATGTCATGTAGAGATCTACATTCCCAGTGAAAGTTCCGTGGCCCCTGATCTGAACTCAGAGCCACTAGGAGAAGTAGCTGGTCTGGGTGACAGCAAGCATTAATGCCACATTCACCTTCTGCTCACTGAGAAGAAGCCTGGAGCCGCCCTTCGGGAACACAATACACCCATGTTTGGGCAAGTGGAGTTTCCAATAGTAAACAATAAGAGGAGGGCTTAACTAACAACTTGGAGTTTATATTTTTCTTTATCTCTTGCTTGGAAGGCCACTTGTGAAATATGACAGTAATTTATTGGATGACTTTCTTAATGCACAAATGCATTTTTAAAAATGGAAAGTACACTTAGCTTTAACTCCTCTCACTAATCCTTTCATAGTTTTCAACTTACTTAATTCACTACTAAATATTAATAAACTTACAGCAGTATTTACAGCTGACACTATTTATCCTCACAAGAATAAGAAAATGGAGACTTACAGTTATTACCAAACTAGAGACCAAAGGGTACAAGGTTCAGTTATGCCAGGTGAGCACGGCTTGGATGCCAGCTGTACAGCATGGTGCCTTGGTTAACAATACCACATACTTGACCTTTGTTAAAACAACAAAGCTATGTAACGGATTCTTATCTCAAAATAATTGACAGGTGGCAGATGATAGTTTGTCAGGTAGATAGATACAGAGATAGATAGATAGCTGAGAAGGAGATGACAGAGAACGAGGAACGTTTTGGAGGAGACATAGACTTGAAGGTGTGGCCTCACAGAAATGACTGTTCTTTCAAACTCATTAAGTATATGGACTGTTTGTATGTTATTCACAGGACAAGAAGGTAGATTTCAAAATAGTCATTAGTTTTCAGTAGTTACACTTGTGTTGTGTGTGTGTGTGCGCGCGCGTGCGAGTGTATGTGTGTGTGTTTGCATGTGTGTGTGCGTGTGTGCATGTGTGTATATATGTGTGCGTGTTTATATGCATATATGTGTATATACATACATACATATGAGATTTGTATACAAAGAGAATATGTATACATAATCATTCCAGAAAGCTGTAGAAGGGAAGAAGAGTCGGCAGTAGCCAACTCTGACAAACTGAGCCCGTCTCAGCGGAAGAACACAGTGCAAGCCTTACGTGGTTTACTAATGTCTGCGGCAGTCAGATGGCTTTCCTGGCAGCAGGGACTGACGTTCATTCTGCACTTCAAAGGCTTTTGTGTCCTGCATCCTCAGTGGAGTAGAAAGAAGCCACAGCAGCTCTTGGCTACCGAGGTCCAGAAGTACCCTCATCACTTCTCTCACACCCCCTTGGTTAGAAGTTATTCTCAATCAACCTCACCTCAAGGCAGGGTGGGGAATGTACAGAATGTGTGGTTATCAGTAAACCATGAAAGCATCTGCCAGAGTTTATTTCCCTCTGTCCAAACACAGAGCCCCATTATCTCCCAAGCCTCGGCATGAACCTTGAATTCTATTTGATCACTGCACTCAGCTCAAAGGCCACAAAGTGTGTCAAGTTTCCTTCATAGGTCTGTACTGGACCATCTCCTGCCCCAGCAACCTGTGAACAAAGCACAAGTGGTGTATGAGCAAGACAGACACACCATCTCTATCTTTCTGCCTCTCTCACATTCACACACACGCATGCATGCACACGCCCATGCATGCACAAACACCAATGCATGAACACATACCCATGAACACATATACACCCGTGCATGCATGCACAGCCATGCATGCACACCCATGCATGTATGGACACCCGTGCACACACACCCATGTATGCACACACATGCATGTGCACATGCCCAGGCACGCACACACACACATGCACCTACACACTCATGCACCCACACACCCATGCACCCACACATGCCCATGAATGCATATACACCCATGCATGCATACATACCCACTGTACAAGTGATGAAATGACTTTACAGCAATAGAATAACAACATTCAAAATTCCATTCAAAACTAAAGACTAAAGTAGTTAGTAAATTAGGACTTGTCCTCTGGTATACAAGATATAACCCCCAATGAAGGGAGGTGGACAGACCAGGCAGACACGGCCAGTAGAAGGCGGAGAAAGCCTAATTCCAATACATGGGGCTGGAACTGGGCTATCCCCCTTCGCAGTGAGCAGTTGGTCCTGGAGATCCGTGAGGTAACCAAAACAATGTAGGCCATTGCCAACCATTTGCTTACCCGATAGAGCCTAAAGGTAAGACCCTATTGATGAAGACACCACCGGCTGCCATTCCAGGACACTGAGAGACCATGTTGGAGCCGAGAGGAAATCCAGTCCTCTCCTGACAAACCCCCATGGTGCTGGAAAGTGCTATGGAAGCAACTATGTGATAATGGTCGCCAAAAGCCCAAATAAGCACGAATAAGATCCTGAAGACTATGCGACCCATCAGATGGACAAGAAGCACACACTTCTGCAATAATGGCACATGGCCTTTGTGGGTAACCAACTGCCCACCAATTGGACACGAGGTCTGTTCATTGGGAGGGAGCTCATAGCTGGTGCTGGGAACCAAGTCAGCGCCCCACAGACAGGAAACTCACACCCCACAGAAAGAAGGCCCCATTGTTCTCTAGAGAAGCATCCGTGTCCAGTGACAGGAGAGGCATGCCAGCACAGTGACTCAGTCCTACTAAGTGCCCAATAAACGCACTATGAAGTATATATGCAAATTGTTCCAACTAAATTTAAATAAATGAAGCAATGCATTCCAGGTTAAGTGGATCCAGGCCCCGAGTGCAGATCTTGACACTCCCTAAACTACGCCTGTAGCCCCTTCCTTGAGAGAGACTCGTGCAAAACATATTCCATTTTCCTCGGCATTCTTAGCACAGAAAACCTAAGTTTTATATATATATATAACCCAAGATATATATATATATATCCCTACAAGTTTAGGTCATTTTTCTCATTGCAACATTTCAATCAGAGATATTTATCCTCTATTTCATGATAGTTACTTAAGGTGACAAATATACATGGAAAAGAATCTACAACTTTTTTGGAAAGAAAGAACATGATTTAATGTAAGAGTCTAATGCTTTATATAATTGATATGAGGTATTTTTTCAAAAAATACTTTTAATTTATGAGAAAGTATGGTCACACCAAAGCCTCCTGCCACTGAAAATAAATTCCAGACTCATGCTCCACTTTGTGCGTCTGGCTTTACCTGGGTGCTGGGAAATCAAATCTCAGCCGTCAGCCATCTTTACAGCCATGATATACTGTAATTTGACAAAATTAGTGTCAACTCTACTACTTCTAAAAGTTGAAAATCTAAAACTTTTGAAATAATGAGTCTTTGCTTTGGAAGTAATTTGCATAATTTTGTAGAGTGAGTATGTAATTGTGTCTATGCCAATATTTCTGTTCTCTCCTGAATGGCTTGCTTATTTAATGTTTTCTAATTGTTAATTGGATTTTACTATATAGCTATTCATGAAGTCTGTCAAAGCCATGTATTGTCCTAGGTTTACTTCTATACATACTTTGACATATTAATCAATTTGAATAGGAACAGATCTTGAACATTAAGTAACGCTCCATTCTCTTAATATTTATTGAATACCTATTACTAGCAGTTACTGAGCGAGACCTGTTTTGAGATATAAAATAAAATCATCTTAATGGGCAGAGTCCTGGGTATGCAGGCTGGTAAGAAGCAAAGAGTGCTTGCTCACCTAGCCTGAGACTCAGGATCGGTGAGCAGGGTCTTGGGGCACATGAGCTGGTGGGGAGCTAAGACACAGCTCCCTCACCTGGCCTTGCCTAAGGTCAGGGGGTCGGAGAGTGGGGTGTCTGGGTGCAGGGGCCGGTGGGTGGAAGGCCAAGGTGCAGGTCCCCAAACTGGCCTCACCTGGGAACATGGGGTTAATGGGCCTAAAACTGTTTTAAAATCAACATTTTCAATTATTTTTTAAAATAGTTTGAATACACAATTGTGTGAGTGTGTGTGTGTATGTGAGTGTGTGAGTGTGAGTGTGTGTGTATCTATGTAGTAGCAGTTGGTGAACGGATAAAAATAGTAAATGTACAACACATTCATAGATTAAAATGTCAGAACTTTTAATAACTGAGTGCAGATGAAAATGTCAGAAGATTTATTTAAGTGCATAGAATTTGCAAAATAAGTACCCTTCCTGGAATTTATGGTGCACATGTGGATTAAAGCTTGAACAAACCTAATGCAAATAAGATCATTTTAAGCATTCTTCCAAAATGCTTTATGTACATTATGAAATTTCCAAACAGATAAATTAGGGGCAAGTTGCACAGAATAATTCCGTGAATAAAAGTGCTGTGTCGACACGGGTCCTCCAGCATCCCGTGTCCTAAGCTGAGGCAGAAACTCCCCAAGTGCTTCCAGGGCAGTGATGGCATTGGTTCTCTAGGTATCGCTCTAGAAAGCAAGCGACTTCCAGCAACATGGTGCCAAGCTCCAAGACGACCAGACAGACCCGTTGGGATACCTGGGACCCTTGCTTCTCATGTGTCTTTCTGGGGCTTACGGAAGACCCCTGCCCACTCCTCCTCATTCCCAACGAGTGTACATATTAAGCCCTTTGAAATGTGAGTCTTATGGGAAGGATCGCAGTTGCTTTAAATTATAGAAGTTGGCAAGTGTCTGGGAGAAGGAGTGGGAGGTTGTTTAAACCGAGAGCGACAGTTGCAAAACTTCGTACCACAGCATGAGCGCCAGGCTTCAAAGGCTTCTTCCTTCTCAGACGAGCACTTCGCTTTCCATCAAGACAGCGTTTACATCCTTTCGGAGCAGCCCTGAATGATAACCGGATTTCTGCCTTGAACATTTTAATGACTTCTAAGTTCATGGGAGAGCCGGAGCAAGAGAGTTCCACGATCTGGGGGAAAGTCTGAATCCAGCAATGCCCAGAGAAGGTAAGTTACTGTTTTCACTTCGCTTTCCTCTTTTTCCTTCCTGTCTGGACTTTGTCAAATATTTCCTACTTGGAAGGACATGGGGACCCTGTAGAAGGAATGTCAACACTTCTGCGGCGGGGCTTCTCCTGCTTTCTGTGCGATGCTCGCGCCTCTGGGAAGTATCTCTGACGATGAGAAGGGCTGTTTCTTTCAGAAAATGTGGGGGGTCTTCAAAAATCTCCAATCTGATGAACCTTGAACTTTCCGATGTGTTGATAGGCTAATATATTGCCCAGTCTGGGCATCTCTGTTTTCTTATCTTGCTATATGCAAATGCAACTTCCGGAGCCATGATCCTTCTATGTCCAAAAACTGTCTCTTGGATTTCAGTATCATTCTAAAAGTACTCTCAGTCATGGCTGCTAGGACTTATTTTGAATTTGTTTTATAGAATACATTTTCTAATGTCAAGTAAATCTGTGTCTTTCTCCTATAATAATGCGGGGGGTGTTAAAGACACATCTCCTTAGAGGTAAAAAGCAGTTGAACTCACCATCCTTAACTGAACAGAGGACTCTGACTTCTCACTCGTGTCTTGTAAACAGTTAAGGATCAGGGCCTTGGTTTTTCTGGCCATGGTCATATGAGAGGTTTGTGTGGTTCGGGTGGGGAAGCACGTTCAGTGCATCCTTTTTATGTCCCTGAGAAACTGTTATCAGCATTCCTATCTTTCCAAGGCCAGATTCCAGGTGCAAAAAATCCACACTCTGCAAAATCTTCCTGCAGGCTAAGACTTTTAACGAAGCCCTCCACGTACATGAATATGGCTTTACAGCAGAGGTTAGAAGATCTGCAGGTTTGATTGAGCTTGGGTGGTTTGGGACATGGAGTGACCTCAGTCTGCAAAGCCCACGGGCACAGACGAAAGAGCAGCGAAGGCAGTGAAGCCTGGCTGGGGACGGGCTGGGGGAGGCGTCTCCTTTGCTGCTCTACAGGCTCCACCATTCCATGCTGGCCCTTCGCTGCTCTGTTTCCAGAAAGGCTTTTCCTTGTGTGTAAGGAGGAATTGATTAGCCCTGCTTCCTCCCTCTGCTTGGTGGGCTGTGATGACAGTTAGGAGGAGGGTGTGATTATCAAAAACAAAAGCAAGAAGGCGCCTTGGTCACCTCATGGAAGGTGGTCAAGGACGTTATTTCTCATTTCCTCCCTCCACAAACTGCTAGTGGATTTAGTGACTCAGAGCTCCTTCGTTCTCCACTCTACCCACGCCAGCCCCAAGAACACTATGAGGGGGCCTGGGGCCCACCCCTAGGCTAGTTGGGGAAGCCCCCACCCTATCAAGGGGGTCTCCAAGGCCCCACCCATGACCTCATCGCAGCAGCCGGAGCCGATGGCCAGCGGTTGCATGGCGCCTGAGGGAGCCCTTGGGACGGGTGTGGCATGACGTGACTTCCCATCACGGGCTCCCACTGAGGCTGGCGGCATCTCTGGAAGCCAAGCCCGCCAGGCCCCACCCCAGGGCCCAAGAAGGCCTCTGATGAGCATAGAAACAAAAGATGGTTCGGGTTGCTAACAACCTCAAGCCAGCTGCCTCCAGGAGGCGCCGAGGGGGTGATGAAACCTGGACAGCGCCTTGGAAAGGACAGGTCAGGGTTGTCCCAAGAACAGTGCTGAGGACAGATGTGGCCCTTGCTGAAGAGGCCGGGAGCCAGCATCAGCCCGTCCCTGGAAGCTAACTCCAGAGCTGCCAGGAGCTCGGCCCGTTTGTCAGCAGGCCTTTGGGTGGGCACCAGGCTGAGGGCGGTGGGCTACAGGCTCAGGCCCCAAGTCAGCGGAATGGATCTGGCAAGCTTTAGAGTCCGGAGGCGAGGAAAGGGGCAGTGTCACTCGGCAAGTCTTCCCTGAGAGTCCGTGGGTGCCAGACACGCCAGTAGCGCCTTTTGAAGAGCGTCAACTCGCATTGCAGACCAGTCTGCTTAGAACAAAGAAAACGTCCCAAAGAGTTGCATTTGAACTAAGCCTTGGAGGATGAGCCATTTAAAGCCATGAGCAAGCCAAGGCCAGAGGGGTAAAGATTTCTGTTGCTCTCAGAAACCAAGTAGTGTGGGAATGGTGGCTCTCTGTTTCCCAAATGAGTTCTGAGGCACACAGGTTTCATGGCTCTTAACAAGAGAAGAGCCCAGAGTGTTTCCTGTGCAGGCAAATCTAGGAACACGGTAGCAGACCAGATCCCTGGTTCCTGCTTCACAAATCTCTGGTATCCAACCCTAGCTGAGCTGATCGTGCATTGGAACCCACTCACATATTAGATTTTCATTCATTAGAAGAGAATTGCAACTATATCCGTCTTCAGCGAGCACTCTGAGGGTGGCATCAGAGAAGCTACGTCAGTGCTTACTTCATTCAAGGTGCTCGGCGTAAGAGGGTGATAAATGTCTGCTATCATCAGCCATTCAGCAGAGTTCCTTCTGCGGCAGAAGCTGCTCCCTGTGTTATCTGGTTAAGTGTCCTCTGACTCTCCCTGAGTGGGTCATCAGAGCCTAATGTTTCCCGACTCATTAAACAGAAAACGGTTTTTCTGAGAAGCACCACAGCCTACTGGTGCTTGGAGTGGTGACTCGGGGCTGGCGGTGGGTAGATTTAATAATAATACACCAATCCTCGCCACCCACATCACAAATTGCCTTCTCTAGAAGCCATATCCCAGAACATTGACTTTTAGAACCATTTTCAATTTTTAGATGGAGAGGGGCCAGCAAAGCAAATTTTGTTGGTAATTTCCCACTTGGATGGTGATCCCTTCACCCACCTCCTGAGGACCTACTGTGCAAAAGGTAGTATAAAATTGAGAAGTTAACAGAAATCACTATCTTTCTTGCATTTATAAACTGAGAGTAGAAGATGAAATGTGCACCCTAATTCTGAGATGTAAAATTATATATATATATTACATATATATATATAAGAGACTCCAAGTAAATGGAAATTCAAAGAAGGTCCCCAATCATCAGAATTATCAGACATATTCTTTGACATCGACATGAACAAGGAATCCAGATAAATCTTTCACAATATTATTGGCTCTCCTATACCTTACAGCCAGGTGTCAAGACGAGAACAATTGACTCATTTCAGAAATAATAAGTGTGAGCCTCAGAGAAGCCCAGTACCCACCTGAAGTCTATGGGAACCTAATTGTAAGTGTGAGGTCTCAGACTTAGGGACATCTGATACCTGGTGCCCATCTTCAAAGGCCGTAGCATGGAATTGGGATGGGTAAGGATGGGTGGCCTGGGCTTTATTAGCAGAGCATAGGAACTAGCAGAGGAGAGGCAGGGGAGCGGCCCTGGTCCGACAAGGCGCAGGTACGGGGCCAGAGAGCACAGAAGATGAGCTACAGAGACTCGCCTGGAATCACAGGAACACACAGAATTTAGGCTTTTTCATGGAATACTCATTAGACACTTGGAAGCAGGAGAGTAACTTGATGAGAGCAGTGACTGGTGATGATCAATGTGTGCACAGCACCTGCAGAGACTAAACTTCCAGTTGGAAGTCTAGCTGTATCCAGGCAGGAGGCAGCAACAGCTGAGGCTCACACAGCAGCTGGGGGGGGGGGGCATACTTGACCCAGTCGACAAGGCCAAGCCAACAACCCTCAGGCCCCACGATTCCAGATTCCATGTGAGTCTCGGCTTCAATTCTGCAAAATGGGAGGGCTAGAGAATAGGCCATGCGGACTTGGCTAGCGGACCCTTAGAACTCTCTCAACTCCACTTTTATGGAAAGCATTAACTACGTAGTTCCCTGTTTGATTACCAAACTTTTATTTCATATTAAGTAGGCATATTTCCAAAACAACTTTAGAGATTACAAAAGTTTCATGAGTGTCCAGCCATAGCAATTACATAATAATAGCATCAACATGCTATTATTGTAGCAATGATGCAGGGAGTGATTTTAATGCATCCTTCAGGAGAGCCTTTTGTTCATCTTCCTGGCTGTCATTCTTTTGCAAAATTCAGCTGCTCATGTCTTGTGACTGAGAACTCTTACTTCTACTCATTCCTCATCAGAATCTCCTAGTGTTGTGAAGGATAGCTAATTGCATGGGTGGTTACTGAGCACTTGCAGAAATCAGAAACTTGTATCCTTAGATTCTCCAACACCTTACAAATAATGTAGGTCTGAATCTTAATTCACAGAGGTCTTCAAGAAATGTCACATTCCAGGGCTGGTGAGATAAATCAGTCAGGAAAGTGCTTACCTTGGAATCAGAAGGCCTTGAATGCAGTGAAAGCTGAGCACGGTGTCACACTGGGGATGTGGACACAGGAGGGTCCCTGGGGCTGCCTGGCCCACAAGTGCCACCTATTTGGCAAATTTCAGGCCAGTGACAGACCTTGTCACTAAAGAGAGTTGGGTCTGGGCAGTGGTTAAAGCCGCTTGCTCACAAGGCCTGCAGGCCCCAGTTCAATTCTCCAGGCACCCACCTAAAGACAGAAGGGTGTTTGTTTGCAATAGCAGAAGAACCTGCCTGGCCTGCCCCACCCACAGTATTTTTTTAAGAAGGCAGATGGCACCTGAACAATGACACCAGAGGTGTCCTCTGGCCTCAAATGCACACATGCACACCTTCACCTGCATACACAGGGATATGCAGAGACACACAAAAGAAAAAAGTATGTCAAATTTTCTTATTTTCCTTAACTTGAATCTGATTCCAAGAATTCATGCTCAAATGTAGATCTCAGAAATTATTGATGCTGTGCCTCCACCATCTTCAACACCAGAGTCAGGTGAAGATGCCAGCAGGTCAATTATGTCCTCTTATGAATTCACTGACCCTTTGATCCTGTGGATTCTGCTTTCCCACCCTGTCTTTTGTTTTTATTGTCCATATGAGTTACATTGTTTATTGGGCCAACAATGAGTTGTTATCCCCAATTCCTCATTGCCCCCCTTCCCCAACCCCAGTCAGCTGGATATCCTCCACCGTGGGCCGTCTGGATCAGTCTTTGTGGTAGGGGACCATGGATAGCCTAGTCTTCAGCCGGATTCTCCTGACCCAAGAGTGTTGTTACTGAGGGGTGCCAAGTTTCTGATATTCTCCCCCACCACGGCTCTCACAATCTTTCCGCCCCCTCTTCCGCTCAGTTCCCTGAGTCGTGGTGGGTGAGTATTAAGGCTGCTTTAATGTTGTGAGCTTAGGGGTTTTTGTGTCGAGATTCATTGGTTTCTGTCTCAGTGGCTTATCCTTTGTTGATTGAATGGCTATGGCTGTGGGTCCCTTGTTCATCCCGTCATTCCCTGTGGGGTTCCATATGGATCCTCCACCATATGACTGTGGTGGCTCATCTCTTGCCAGGATCTCAGCTTTCTGCCTGTGGTCTGTTGGTAGGGTTATATGGGCCACAGCTGTCTCGCTGTATCCTGAAAAATACAAACACAATCTCCATCGGAGAGTGAGATCAGTATAGGTTAACAAATATACACCATTCTGGGTTACCTAGACTCTATTTTTAGTAGCCTCCCCGTCAGTCGCTCTCATAGTGCATCTTTTCTTGGGAGCCCAAGAGTATGGGATCCAGTGCATATTGCCCTGAATCCCCAGTTCCAATCAAGGGTTCCCCCTCACTGAGTGGAATATTTGTCGGAGTTTAATAGCTGTTGATTGTCTCCCCCAGGCCCAGGCTCCTCCATTGCACAAGTGCTCCTTTCTTGGTTTGCTTTTCTCTCCCAGTAGGAGGTGTGGTCAGCCTACTCATGGCCGCAGACTGTGTTTCATGCCAGTGGTCTGTTTACTCCAGCTGTCATTGTTCAACTTCCCCTGGCAGCTTGTGCAGTGTCTTCCAGCACTGCACTAACTGCCTTCTGGGAGCTGGTTACCATTCCAGACCTCGAAGGGTCTCTCGATGCTGAATGATGGCATTCTGTCCCACCCTGTCTTGAAACTGGAAATCATGAAGCCTGGGAAGCTGGTGTCTGAGCAGAACCAGGCTGCCCCTCCTCAGTGGGTGGGGGCAGGGAGGAGGGAAATGTGGGTACCAACACAAGACTTGTTCATACAGTGTTTCTAATTATTAACAATAAAAATACCTCATTTTCTCCTGCTTCACACTTTTGGATTGAGACTCTTTTAAAAGAAAGAAGAAATAGTGTTTTCAAGGGCCTGGGGAGATGGCTCAGCAATTAAAGGTATGTCCTTGCAAAGCCTGATGGCCCAGGTTTAATTTCCCAATACCCATGTAAAGCCAGATGCACATTTATCTGAAGTTACTTTGCAAGATGCTCTGACACACAGTCTCTCTATGTTTCTCTAGATCTTTGTCTCTTCCTTTTCTCCCTTCATATATAAATAATAATAAATAAAATGTTTCTAAAATAAGAAGTATCATTTTTAAGACTTCTTCTCCCTGCTCTGCAATATGTTTAAAACAGAGAAGCACCAGGGTCCAGGCTTGAAATGAAATGTTGGAGATGGAATTAACCCTGATTTAACTTTCCAGTTACTGACTCCGTCAGACTCCTACTAGATCTCAGTAATCATCAGGAAAATATGTCCCACTAGACAATAATGCAGCTTTTTCCAATTTACTCAGCTTACCACTAAAGGAGGTATTCGTTATGATCACAACAATAATGCCCTTTTAGGCTCTGGGTGTTCTCCCCCACTATGGCTCTTACAATCTTTCTGCCCCCTCTTCCTCTAAGATCCCTGAGTCATGATGGATGAGTTTTAAGTCTCCTTTGCTGTTGGCTCCTCAGCAACAACACACAAAGAAAAAAAACTGGCTACCTCGCACACAATCCATAATCCCTATCCCAAGGTCTGGTCCAGTAATCCCAGTGAGGAGGACCCCCAGTGAGTTGGGGACAGGGAGGTGGTAAATGGGGGTCCTATCATAAGACTTGCTCATACAACATATGCAATTATTGACAATAAATATGGGAGAAGAGAAATCAATTTATTTTTAAAAATAATTCGCTTTAAATAAATAAATAATGTACTTTTACTAGGTGCCTGCTACATTTATAGTATCTCAATTAACCCACCCTCTTTGTTAGACGAGGAGAAATAAGCAGTTTTTATGAGGAACTTAAAATACTAAGAAACATAGTATTTAAGCTCAAATCATGTCTGTCTCCAAAGCCCACACCCTTTCCACACTGTACACAGACTCTCAGAAGGATTTATCTGTGTCTAGTAATCCAGAGCTCTGCCCTTGACTGACCATCATTCCCTGACCATCTCCAATGAAGCTGGACTTTAAAGGGAGATTCTTTTTCATGGTAAACATAGTGAGATTTTACTGGATATAGAAAGAAGCCTGACCACCACCCAAAAAGCCTCCTTCTCTGCCTTATAACTCCTGCAGTGAGATGGCAGGCTGGAGACCCAACTCAACCAAAGAGAGCACAGCAAGGTGACGGACTTGCAGAGTTAGCAGAGAACCGATGCTCCAGTGCACATTTGACTGCCTTCCACCTCTAAATCAAGAGAAGGAAGTTATTCCAAACTAATGGAGAGCTAATTATGTTCTCAAATAAATGCAGTTTTAGGTCCCCATGTTGTACCAACAATGTAACACCCGAGCTGAGGAAGATGCCTAACAGATGTTTTCAGACAAGACTTGAGAGCTGTCATTAAAATACAATTTGCCTCATTCATGACTAATGTCCCTGAACAGCTTACTCTCATAAATTGATAAATTTTGAAGTTTATTTTCTTATACATTAATTAATTTTTATGAAGTAGTCTCTATATCATTCCATTACAAAATCTACTTTGACATCAATGGAGTCTCAGCAAAGGTGTTTGGATATGCCAGAATCATCAACCCACTTATCATGGAGTGTCTATCAGAATTATTTCCTTCACAATAAAGATCGTGCTCCTGGAAATGCTCTCAGAGGGTGCTATGGTTTTCATGTGTCCCGCAAAAGCAGGTGTTAGAAACTTAATACTCACTACAACAGTGCTAGGAGGTGAAACCTAATGGGAGGCGTTTAGGTCATGAGTTCTCCAAAATTGTGAATGTGGTAATGTCTACTGTACAGGGGCTTGATGTGGTGGTGAGAGAGAGAGAGAGAGAGAGAGAGAGAGAGAGAGAGAGAGAGAGAGAGAGAGAGAGAGAGAGAGTCTGTATCTGTGTGTTTATGCACACATGTTCAGGTTCTGTTACTTTCTTTCATGAGCTAAAGCAGCTAAAGGTCCTTACCAATCATGGGCTCTGGATCTGAGGCTTTTCAACCTTCAGAACTTAATGTCTGTTTGTAAATTACCTTATCACCAGTATTCTGCCATAGTAATAAAAACATACAAGAAAGAAAGCCTTTGAGCATCCACATTTTGTCATCCTGATTGTCCACCTTCATTCCTTCCATTTTCCGCCATTCCTGTGCAGAGCTAACACCTCGGTCCTTGCCTCAACTAGGCAGAGGGCTACCGAATTGGAATCTGTCACCTTGTCTTTTATATCGAACCATATAAAATTGCTAAGCCTGAAGTATCTCATTACCTGCCAAGTAATTAAAACATTGAATTCCGATGTGATCTATAGGTATAAAGAACAACTTTTGTTTCTTGAAGACAAATTACATACCAGGTTCTTATCTGTAAATTCGACCTAGAGAAATGGGACTTTATAAGGTTTAACTTACTATTATCTAGAAATATAAACTGACTTTCCATTTTCTTTCTGCGAGAGAAAGTCCATGAGCTCTGGCCACACAGCAGACCTGAGTCAGCCCTCGCACACGTGCATCACTCCCTCCACTGTGATGCAGCTGTCCGTAACCCTGCATCCCAGCACAGCATCACCAGTGATGCTCTGAGACGCCAAGCCTCAGGAGGTGACACTCTGCTGGCCAGAGGAGCTGCTGTCCCGTGCTTTGGCCCCAGAGAAACAAAGGGAGAAGAGTGAAATAGAGGCTGTTGTCTTTTCCCGCAGAAGACAACGGCGGGAACCAAGGCTGATCATACAGCCCTCTCTTGGCAACGTCCGTCTCCATATCCTTTCCCCCTCTGGGAAGACCTAGGCTCGCCTGCATTTTCCCCTTCTCCGGGCCTCAGCTGCATCCATGCCTCACCCCTCGGCTTCTTTCGCCGCTGCGCTCTCTCCACCCCGTCATTGAACCAGGTGTCTCTCTTTCCTTCCTGCCTTTCTGCTCTTGCTTTGTGGGCTCACGTTTTCTGGAGACTTTTTCCTTCTGTTTCTCTTCCTGATTCTCCGTGCGTGCTCTTCCCCAGCACCTCAGTGCCTCCCCTCTGTCTGAACTCCATCTTCATTTGTATTTATGCCTTCCCTCCTGCAGATCGTGTGCCCTCAGCTAACAGAGGGCCAAGCACAGGGCCTGGGCCTTCATAGAAACTCCAGGGAACCCAGGTACCCCTTCTACATGCGATTTCAGGCAGTATGAAAGAATACACAAAATCAGTAAACAGTTGAAAGAAATATACAAAATCAATAAACAATTGAAAGAAACTTAAGATTAAGCCCATGAAGAAGAGGAGGAACAAAATATGTGCACCGTAAGAATCAGTCTGGCCAGGATGGTTCAGGGTGAGGTTTCCCTTCTTGGCATTCAAACCTGAGCCTTTTCAGACAGGACGTGACCTGCGTGTTCTGTGCTGAGGTGAAAGAGTCAACGGAGAGGAAATTGCTTCCCTTTCTTTTGCCAGGACGGGATCCTGTCCCCACATCTCACTTTTATTTTCAGTGAACACCGGTGCTGTGTTGTGTAGGAACTTCACTTGGAATCTGTTTAAAGTGTGGCTTTGTGTGACAAAGAAGAGAAGTCTTAAAACGAAGGCAATTTATGTTGAAGCGGCTGCTTGGTATCACAAAAGGAAACCCACGAGCCTTGGTTGATCTGAAAACTCACTGCGTCCAGGTTCTGGCTGGCACTGGCGCTTGAAGGCCTTCTGGGGTTTTCTCCAGGGTTCCCTGCAGAGGCTTCATTCTCATTGCCCTCTCTGGCCTCTCCCCTTCCCCCCGAAACACTGAACCTGACATCTGTGCTTCAGAAGTAAGCTACTTAGTATTTGAATCCAGAAAGGTGTCACAAGTAGGATGGTCCTGAAGCAAGCCTTGACCTGTGGGCAAATGTCAACCCCTCACTTCCCAGCTCGTGGGGCAGTTTACCTCCCTCCTCCATCTCCTTGCCAAGCAATGAAGACAGAGTATTCGTCCGGCTCACTATAGAAACTTGATGAGGCAACGTTGTATCGTATAAATCATACTTTTCCAGGGCTGGGGAGATGGCTCAGTGATTGAAAGCTTGTCACCCAGTTTGGATACCAGCACCCACGGAGAGCCAAGAACACCCTGTAATCCCGATGCACCCAGGGCAATAGAGTCCAGCAGTGAGAGGCAGAGGGAGGAGAATCAGAAGCTTAATGACCACACCGCCTGGCCTTCCCAATCCAATAGCAAACACGTGATCTCAAACAAGGTGGAAGGGAGTCCTCTGACCTCCGTGTACTCTGCGGCTCAAGCTTTCATACACGTGCATTCCCATGCATACACACGGATAAAAGAATAGAGAAAATTCTGTTTCTACTTCAGAATGGAATTGAAAATAAATCATCAAATACAGAGTGATGGTTCACTTTTCTAACTTCTTCCTTTGTATCGTTTTTGCCTTCCTCTCCCTCCAGTGCCATCTCTGTGCACATGCATTCCGTAAGGATTCTATCCAACAGCCTGCTGCACAGTCCTCAGGCATCGCCATGGCAACAGCCCCAGGTAGAAACTGACTTAAGAGCCTTTCTGAGCATGGCTTGAGTGCAATCCTAAAGAGACCCAGGCGGGCCCGTATCACAGAAGTGAAGGGGATGGGCATTTCGGTTGTCATCGGAATCCTGGTTGAGCCTTAGCGATCTGCAAAGCCCCAAAGTACAGGCTGCTCCCCCCCCCCACTTCAGAACCTCGGGGGCGGGGTGGGGGCGGCACACATGATGTTTTGAAGCTCCCCTGATAATCCTCCTGAATGGCCAGTTTGGAGAACCACTCTTTCAGGGGAAGTGACTGCCAATGGTGAGGAAAGCTGAGTGCTGAGCCCAAGGTGAGAGGACAGTAGCTACATTCCCGCCTCAGAAGAGTTCTCTCAGGAGATCTGAAGAAATATAAGTCATGCTGGGAAGGGAAGGAGTGGCCTACTCCTTCAACGGACACGGTGGAACCCGGGGGGCAGAGAGAAGAGAGCTAAGGGGTTAGCAAAAGCAGTATCACTTATTTTTAGACAATACCGACTCTTAGAATTTAGGAGACCAGCATGTTTGAGCCAAAGCAAGTCGAAAAAAAATCTTAAGTTTGCAATTTAAGTTTTTGAAAATGCTGATAATAATGTTTTGCCTTAATTCAGCAGATACATCAGAGGTTCTTGACCAAATGTGTCCCGTACTTCATGCCCCATCATGTATTTCACTTTAATCACTATTTACTAAACTTTCTTCAGGGTCTAATGTGTCACTGGATTGGCTCTCCTCATCCTCACTAAAGCTCCATGGAGTGGCAACCTCCCTTCACACACAGGGAAAATCTCAGCCCTCATACTACATTTTTAAAACAACTGCATACAACTATATTTCATAACGTATGTACATTCTTGGAAAATAATTGTGGAAAGACGATAACAAATACTGCTTATTTTGGACAGAAAAAAATGCCAGCATGTCCATAAAATGGAGGATTGGTTAACTACTTTTTCCAGCTCATATTTTCATATTTTCTTCAAAACATCCTGACAAAAAATTGAGAAAATCCATGTGATACATCCATAAATACAACCATCTCAAACAGAGATCATGATTCCAGCTCAATTGGCCCAGGGAGTTGGTGGCGATTTGGCCGAGGTTGCTGTCCAGGCCATCCGTAGTTAATTAACAAAGCCACCAGGGAAAAGAGCTGCAGCCTCTGCTCCTTGGTTTCTCAACTCTGTCGGGGAGCCCGCATTACCCCTTCGAGACCAGCATCATCTTTATTGAGAAAGAGGCTGATAAAGATGAGAAACTAGGCAACATGGACAGCATAGCGAGCAAGAACACAGTCAGTCGGTGCAGGACACTGAAATTCTCATTTGTCCAAAATATTTTGAATCTATGAATGGATAAATCGTAAAAGGTAACAACAGCAAAAAAGAATGACTGTATAATGAATCTTCAAGCATTAATTCCCTCCAACCCTTGGAAAGGACAAAGAGGTATTTCATCTGCGTCTCCGGCTTCTGTGAGGCACATCATGGTTCTTGTGCATCTGACAAGAGGTGCCAAGGCCTCCAGCACAGCGGCAGTGGAAGGGCTTTGGTGGGCGGCAGCTTCGGGCATCTAGTCCTCATCAAAACTCACTGCACACAGGAGGGAAATGAAGCTCCAGGGAGTCAGACTCACAGGACAGAAGATGGACAGGCTTTAGAGGAAGGAACGGACTCACAGAGACCGTCAGGAGAGGAAGGAAAGACTTGCCCATGGAGTCTCTGATGAAGACCAGGTAGTCCTGTTTGGTCTGAAGGAATGTTCTGGAAGTACTGAGATAAATTGTGTGTGTGTGTGTGTGTGTGTGTGTATGTGTGTGTGTGTGTGTGTGTGTGAGAGAGAGAGAGAGAGAGAGAGAGAGAGAGAGAGAGAGAATGGATTAGATAAGGATTCAAATGATGAGTTGAAAATATAGCAGAGGAAATTCCAATTTTATTCTGAAAGGAATGGAAGCCATCAAAGGCTTTAGCCCGAGGGAGACATGTGGGAAGCAGAGTTTAGGAAGATTAATCCAGCCTTCCTACAGCATTCCTGGCTCTCTAGGGTCAGGGCTGTTGGGAGGCTGAGTGTCCTTTGAGCTAGGCTGGGCTGTCCTGGACGCCAACGAAGCAGTGTCCTGCGCTGCCTGTGCTCTGCCTAATGCGTTCATGCGGATGCACTAAATCCCCAGGGCCGTGGATGTGGAAATGGCATCAGGACATTGAGCGGATTCCGGAAATCTTCCAGGAGAGAACACACAATAAAGGAAGCTGAACACCGCACACGTGTACCTCAGGAAGATGGTGATGAGGGAAGAGGGTAGTGAGGGACAAATGAGACATTCTCCCTATGTGACAGGGCATCAATTTAAATACGGGCCCCGCAGTAGAAACCACAGTGTGTGAAGGGCTCACTTAAATGTTGTTAATACTGAAGGAATGATTTTCTATAGACAAATTACTTAGCCTATCTCTAACCATATGCGCACAGTACGCCCCACTGGATTCTGGAGGTGATCAGAGCAAAGATGAAGACATTTGGAAGCTCCTTGCCAGGACTTGCTTTTGGAAGGAAAGGGTTTGTAAAGGCTGAGAAGTTATAGAAATTCAAGAAGGCTTCACTGAGGAACCCACTTCTTAGCCATGTGACCTTGGACAAAGTTTTCTTATCTAATAGTAATAGAAACATAAGAATCTAGTGAAATGGGTAGAATTCAACAGCTTGCTCAAGGCAAGGAATCAACAGAGAAATGATAGGGGTCATGAACCAATGTAGAGTCAGACAGGAGCTTCCAGAGAGCACAGTGGGCTTTATGAAGTCAGAGTCACGTGCCCCCCCACCACCAACCCCACACCACCGGTTGAGAGACAACAGAGAACCAAGGTTCAAATCACCATGGAAGCAAGCCTCCGGTATGTTTGTGAGGGAGTTAGGGTAATTGAGGCAGGAGAACACACCCTCACTGTGGGTGGCGTCATTCCATGGACTGGGCTCTGGATTGAGTGAAAAGGATCAAGCGAGCTGAGTGGTGGCCTAAGTCTTTCTCTGCTTCCATTCTGTGGCTTGAACACTGATCAATTGGATCAGCTGCTCCAGGTTCCTTCCCCGTGAACCAAAATAAGCCCTCTCTCCTTTATGTTGCTCTGGTCAGGTATTTTGTCTAAAGTAACTAATATTCCACATTTTTTCAAAAAGCTAAGGAAATAAAGCTGGTGTGGTGGAGTACATTTGTCATTCCATGACTGGAAAGGTAGATTCCTCGACTTGATGGCTAGCCAGGCCAGTGAGAGAGACTCTGTCTCAAAGAAAATGGTGAATGGTGCCTGAGGAGCAACACTTGAGGTTGTCCTCTGGCCGCTTCATGCACACACACACACACACACACACACACACACACACACAACATAAACAAATAAATAAAAGCCATTCACACACTTTCCACGCTACCAAGCAACTGTGCGCTTAAACTCAGCCTAGGAGTTTTGCAATGAAGGCACAGCCAGGCTCCCACCTGGGCGTCCAGGAGTAGCCAGCCTAGACCATGGGGGCACAAGACAAAACAGTGCTCCACGACAAAGCTGTCTTTCTCTTTGCAAGGACAAACATCCCAAGCAGAATTATTCCTGGGACATCTTTCCAAGGCACTACATAAACTATTTTAATATTTCAGCATTAAGTTGAGAAAATATTCTTCCAATCCAGACACACTCTTAATTTATAATTTTTTGTTTTTATTATTTTAATTGACACATTATAATTGTGTGTACTCATGGGGTACATGGGGATATTTCCACATAGGTGTACAACACACCTTGATCACATCAGGGTGACTTGCATCTCAACCATTTCAAAGATTTTTTTCTTTGTGTAGAGGACATTCAAAGCTCTAGTTAGATCTGGTGGTTGCTGGCTTGTTAGATTCCTTTTATCTGTCTCACAAAGTCTCTGGAAGCTTTAGTGATCTTCGACAAAAGAGAAAATGTAGAGAGAACATAAAAACAACCTGTAAAGTTCTTTTTCCTAGCTATTTTGAAATATACAATGAACTATTAGCTATGATCCCTTTACTGGCCTGTATTGAATACTAAAATCAAACTCTCTAGCCTGTCTATTTTTACCCCTTATAAACCTTCCTCATTCTGTGTTCGCCTCTTTTCCTTCCCAGCTGCTGTTTAAGCCCTAATCTGGTCTCTGCTTTCATAATACCAGCTTTCCTACCCTCTATTCAGGAGTGAGAACATGTAGCATTTGTCTCTCTGCTTCTGGCTTATTTCATCTAGAATAACTCACCCATGTAACTCAGACTGGAACTTCCATAAATTAATCTTAGTTCTGCCCCTAGGCACAGCACAGAATACAGTCACCCCCCCCCAAACACAGGGCAGTCTTTCAAGCATTGGAAGATATGGCTAGTTCCCTGTCACCATAGCAACTTCCCACTTTTAACATCTCACTCTGATTGTTCCTAGATATCCCCTTATTTCGACATCTTGCTCACGTTCTTGGACGTGCTCTAATCTGTCACGATGGATTGCCGTCTCGTGCTCTGGCTCTGACGTTCAATGAGTAGCTTCAAGCTCTGTGGACAAGACAGTTGATTGTTACAAGTTTTCTGGGAATAAATTTGGAACTATATATAAAATTTTTTAAAACAAAATCATCTTTTTCCATGTCTTAAATTGTATCCTAAAAATAATAAGCCAATACATGCACAGAAAGTTTACTACAAGAATTGTACAACAAGGTTTTTTATTGCTTTAACATGTGGAAACAGTTTAAATATCAAAAATTAGAGCAACACCAAAGAAATTATGGCACATACATAGGGCCACTGAATGCGATGAATGCAACCCATTAAATTATAATGCCAAAATCACTATATCAAGAGATCTATATTGATCTACACAGGTGTTTTTATAATTATTATCAAAAAGATTAGAGAAGAATAAGTATAAGCTGACTATAGAGAGAAAAAAAGATTCCCCAGAGATCAATAGTAGCTGTCTGTGCTGCCCACTCTCAGCACTGTGACAAACGCCTTAGAGAAAGAGCTTAAAGAAGGAAAGATTTGTTTTGGTTCATGGTCTCAGAGAGCTCTTTCTCACAGGCCTAGCCATTTCATGATGGTGGGCATACGGTGGTGAGACAGAATGTCCTGGTGGCCTGGTATTGCAGAGGAAAGCTGCTCGCCTTGCTAGAGAGAAGCGGGAAGGAAGGAAGGGCCTAGGGCTGAGGTCTGGATCTTCTCGGGGCACAACCAGAGTGATCAGCAACTAAGCTTTGCCTGTTACTCTCCACCGGCCTTCAGTTTATGAACTTGCGTAGGATATGTCAGATTCAAATCCTACACTCCAATGTAAAGCATTTCTTTTCGGTCTCTTGTTTACTGTTAAGCAACACCATTTGTAAAAGGAAAACCAATTCTGTGAAGTCTTTACAAAGACTAAAATTGAAGAACTCTTTGAAAGCTCCCTGTTGCTCACAAGAAAGAGTTCAAACACTCTGATTTTTCACCTCTTTGATGTCGTGACCGCACAGTCTTCATAAGGACTTTCTACTCTGTCCCAACACACCATCTAAAACTCCCAGCCACTGCTCTGCACCTGACCCTTCACTTACAATAACCTCTCGCTTAAGAAACGAGCTCGGGGTGGTGGGATGGGGAGAGCTCAGTGGTTAAGGCCAGTGCTCCGTGATCCTGCCCACTAGAGTTCGGATCCCCAGTCCTCATGTAAAGCTAGATGCAAAGTGGCGCTGTGTCTATAATCCCAACGTGCCTCCGGCAGTGGGAGATGGAACCAGACAAACCCTGAGAGCTTGTGGGCCAGCTAGTCTGGCCTTCCCAGAGGCAAGCAACAAGGTGGACAGAGAAGACCAACACCAAGATTGGCCTTGGATTTGTGTATGTGTTCAGTCACACACGCACACACACACGCGCACACACACACACACACACACACACACACACACACACACACACAAAGCCATAAAAATAAAAAGAAATTAGCCTGGAGAAAACTGTCCTCAGTTACACAAGTAACAAAATGGCATAGTCTGGCCAAGGATGTCTGTCCCTGAGCACCATGCTGTCTGTCCCCAGGATCAGAATTATCAAACAGGAAAAGCAGGGAGATGATCTTCTAGGCATCTCTGTGATGCAGTCTCAGCACAGGTAAGCTAGGTATCTGGGAAGACAGATCCTGAAATACAGCTCCTTCCACTGCCATGTGTACAGAGAGTGACACTGATTCAGAATGCGTTGTTTAGGGGGAAGAAAAACCCAGGCTATTCTGAGCAATCTTCCAGCCAGACATTAAAGTCAGTTTGCAGATGCATGCCCACGTGGTCAGATTTCATGAAGACAGTCTACTCTGTCTTCCTTGCCTGTTTCATTATAAGAATTTAATATTGAATTGCAAAACCCGAATGGCATAAATAAGTTCCAGATGTCATCCCAAATCCCTAAATCTCACAATTAGACCAAAAAGAGACATTGCTGTGTGCGAATCAATAGCTCCATTTCATTCCCTGAAAAGCCAAAAAGATCCTCGGCAGTTCCTCAGGCTTCTCCCAAGAAAATGTATGAACTCTTTGAGCTCAAAACTCACACCGGCCATGTGCTCTGCCCTTTGCCTCCCCTCAAGGGTGGTCAAGCCCAGGGAGCAGGAGCCAGGAGGCTCTGGGAGTCTCTTGACCTCTTCACTCTCCAGTGTTCTTATCTGGACGCATACCTAGGCCTTGTCGTGTTGCTAGCGGATGACTTGTATGTGTCACAGGAAGTCCTCCGTGGTTGGGATGGCTCCTTAGTCTTGTTTGCAAAGACTCTTTTGTGAATGACTAATGAGCTAACTGTACATTACAGACCTCCCCCTGAACCTGGCCACACCATCACTCCCTTAACCCAAGTCAGCCTTCCCTGTCGGCAGTACCTCCACTATATCATTCTACCAACTTGCTATGCAGAGAGAAAAATAGAACATTCTGTCCTCAGAGGATATATAGATAAAGCTTCACGTCTCCAATTAAGTTAAAGATTGAATCTATAAAACACCAGCATGCTAAGAATAACAATCAAAAATATAGTTTTCTTCCCTCTTAACACTGGAGTCCCTTAATGATTGGCGCCTATGTTTGCAAAAAAAAAAAAAAAAAACAATTTTAGCTATGACAGGTTCATTACTAACCTTCAAAGAAGCATTGACAGCCAGTGAACCCTCAGCAGCTCAGCTCACACCTCTAGACCACATATTCCTGCCAGATGGCTTCATGCATATCTTCTCAGCTCAGTAATAAACCCTGTGTATACTGTTTTACTGTTTATATTCATAGACGCTTCACTTACCCTTCACGTCAACTCTATGTGAGTAGGTGCATTTCATCAACGCTTTATCAGCATGGGGAAGTATGGAAAACCATATCCCAAGAAGATGAAAATACTTGTCCCAAGAAGTGATTTCAGAGATATTTGAACCTGTATGTTTTGTATTGAAATTTACACTTTTTTTTCCTACCAAACTTTACTGCTAACATTACAGTACTAAACAATGCAGAGCTTAGAGAATTCTCAGTAATTCTTTGGTTAAATTTCTTCTTTTGGATGTTATTTGTTAATTTAGAGTTCTGGTTTTTTTTTATATGTTTTGCCTGATATTTCCATGGTTGACAAGTTCAATCTCAGCCAAGTTTTTCAGCCAGGTGGGGCAGTTTCTGCGGGCTATGATTGCATATTGGAGAGAAAGACATGTTTAATTGGTGTTTTGATCAAGCAGATTTTGTTATACTGTAGCCAAATCATGCCTCATCTAAAAAAGAAAAATGAACTTATCCAGAAAATTTGCTCAAAGAGAAGCCAAATCTTTTGCAATGGTGAAGTATCACACACAAGTCTGAAAGCATTCCTAGTGCATCAAAGATTGGAAGTGAAGGAGAGCTGTGAAGTTAGGGAGCGTGTTTGAAATTAATCTCTGTGGTTTCATTGAACAGTTTATCACCTGAAAAGCAATGAGTGTGGGTCGGTGCAGTCAAGGCTGGTGCAATGGCTTCTCTGATGGTTTGAGCAATTATAGACGCTGACCATTGATCATGACTGAAACCACAAACATTTAATTCTCAGCTTTGGAGAATGAGCAGCTGGAGGTCAAAGGACAGTCAGCTTCCATGCCTGGGGTCACCCTACTTTCTTCATGCAGTAGGCCACCTTCTGTAGCACCTTCACATGACTGAGGGAGACCATGAGGTCTCTGCTTAGAAGGGCACGAAGCCTATTCATGGGCTCCATCCTCATGTCTTAATTACCTGCCAAAAACCCATCTTCAATTATTATCAAATTAAGCATTAGGGATACAACATTTGAACTGGAGGACACAAGCATTCCGTCCCTAGTGACGGAAACTTCTTCTACCTTTCTGCACTTCAATCTTGGTGTGCAGCTCTCTCCTGAGACATCTGTGACCTCAGTGTTGTACTGCAGTCTGGATCCATGACAAGCTTCGGGGAAACAGTATGTGAACAGACAGCAGCAGCTGAATCTTTCTCCTTTCCCAGCAACTTCATTCATCAACCTTCTGCTCATGTGTAATTGTCGAGAGTGAGTGGGTCATGTGGCCTTCACTGGCCACAAGAGAACCTGGAAAGATGTGTATTCATCTGATCGAATTGCCTTCCCAAATAAACAAGAACTCTGTGGTAAGAACAGGAGAAATGAAATGAACTAGCAACTCACAGGAGCTCCTGGGAGAATGGACATTCACTGACGATCTGCAACGTGTTAGGAGTGACTCAAACCAGTGCAAAGAAAGAAAAAAACATTCTTGAATTAGACATTGAAACAGAGATATCAAGAGAGATATAACATGTGCCATCAGGAGTTGATGGAAAACAGGGTACTTTTCTTAGGAGATAACTTTGCAAATTTTTATCATTCAAATTTTTCCTTCTTTCTCTTTCTTCTCAATTGAAATTGGAGATGAACACTGATTTCTAATTGGAGTGTCTTTACATTTCCAGGGTCTAATTAGTCTGGTGAACTATGACTCCTGCTCTGGACAAAGTTGCCCATATCCCCTACTGCTCATGTGCAAAGCACAGACGGCGAGTCCGAGCCTCCATTCTTTCCTGTCCTGTGTGCTCACCTGCTTGGCTGTAATGCCACTGTATTCCTTTCCAGCACCTGCAGTTGCTTCTGTGAGCAGTCACTGCACTAAACAGTGGTGGGAGCTCGTGGTGCTGTGGAGTGAGCGAATCTCAACTTCCTCATGACAGCTGCGCAGTCTTGGCAAGTGTCATACCTGCAATAGGTGAGGAACAAAAGAAATGCCATAAGCTGCTAGAATTTCAGAGTTGTTCATTCTGCCAGAGTGACTGCAGAACTGAAGTCTGCCACCACGTAGCCAAGGGAAAGACATTCATGGAAAACAGAGATGCTTAGCAAAATAGGCCAAGGGCATTTAATGCAGCTTTATTCATACAGTAACAAGATGTGTTATCTCTCCAGCATTAGTTAAAATTAACAGACAAGGGGCACCCACGTAAAACCATATGCACAAAGTGATGGAATTTATTTGCAGCGGCAGGAGGCCCTGGCACACCCATAATCACTCTTTCTGTCTCTTGCTCAAATACATAAAAATATTAAACAGATAATCCTAAATTGAAATCACCTCACATATAAAAAATTCTTCAAGTATGACCCATAAACTTCCTCAAAATTCATACTTTGAGTTTTATAGCATGTACAGAGCACCACTATGGAAACGAACTATTTCCTGGGCAAGCACTCTGTTACATAGTAGACAGCATATGGTATGATGTTGATACAAGAAAATTCCCAGAATGCTTATCTCACAGACCCAGCTGCATTATGAATGCTTTCTGTATGAGTTCTGGGAACCAGTTAAACAGTCGTTGTGCAGCTGCAGGATGGGTAGAGGCTCTCCTTTGTGTGGCGAGATTAACACCCCCTGAGGGTCAGTGAGACCCCCAAGCTGGAGCCAATGCGGAAGGAAGTCTGACAAAATGTAATCACACGAGGGCAGAAAATCAGTTTCTGTCTCACACTCACTTGTCTGTCTTCTCTTCCAGAAACAGGGATTCTGAAATCATTTTCTATCTTACACTCCTTTTGCTTCTCTCCCCATAACGCCCTGTGACATAGGAATCCTGGAAGAAAACGGGCAGGTTTTTGGCCCATACATGTCTGTATACTAGGTATGAATCAAAACTTAATGCTAGCTAGGATACCTCAAGAGATTTATTTTGAGGTAGCATTAATAATAGAAATATGATTGTATATCCTGGAGGGACAGCCTGGACTTCACTGCCGGTCTGCCATATAATATTGGGCCTATTATCACCACACTTCTTTCACTGCTTGAAAATGGAAAGAACGAGAGGAAGTGGAATGTTGGCAATCTTATATGGCATATGGTTTAACCTACATGTCTTTGGCAGGACTGAGTCCCTGCCAAATAAAAGAGCTCACGGATGTCTATCAATCACAGGCAGGTACCTCACGCAGAGAAGCCCAAGACTAAAGGGAATACATTAGCTCCTGTCTTTGGGGAATCTTGGAATAGTGTTAGCTGCAGGCATGGCAGGTTCCAGGAGCTCAGCTGAGGCTCTAGACATCTCTCTCCCTGTGTCTCTCCCCACCCTTCCCTCTCCTCTACTTCTGTGCCAATGACTCTCATGCATTGGGAAAATGAGCGAAGAAAGAAATTCTTCATTCGAATCTAAAGAGACATCTGTCTCTCAAAGGCTGTGTTTTCTCCACTAGTCACCGTTGCCAGAAGCGCCCAGCAGCCTGCCCAGCCCAGCCAGTACCACCAGTGAGGAGGCAGGAGGTGTGAGAGCCACTAGACCCAGCAGCTAGCTGTGGCTACCGAGCGCATGTGCTAGGTGGACAGGGCTTCCCATGACCGTGAGATCGCACAGCTCAGCTCCCAGCTCGTGAGCACAGGCTCACACTCAGTGGTTTCCTGTACAGAGCTCAAAGGACACGGCACATCCTGCTCAGACTGACACTTACCAGTGTCACTTTACTGAGTTGGGGTTAGCCGTTTTCGAGCTCCTGCATGTGTGCAGAAAATGAGTAGGCTGTCTTCTTACTTAGAGTGTCAGCTCTGTCCTTTCATCGCTCCTTCCTTGATTTCTCCTGTATTCTTTTTTCTCTTTCTTCCCCTCATTCCTTCTTTCCTTCCTTTCACTTCACCCTTCCCTTTATTTTTCTCTTCCTCTTGTACTTTCTTTTTGACTAAATAATATATGATTTGCATTTTGTAAGGATCTTTCAAAGTAGCTGTTGCATGTTGTTTGACGAAAGCAATTGAGGCCTCAATAACCATACTTATCCCAAATAATCTGTGGCATAAGTGGAAGCTCAATTGTTGATTCAAATAAGGCTTGTGTGTGTGCGCATTTGCTGAGACAGTGAGACAGAGGTAGAATATGAAGAAAGATCAGGGAAGAAAGAGGGGGAAAGACAGCATTGGTTGAGAAATGTGGAGACGGAATTCGGTAGGTTAGAGACTGGGTTTTTAAGGGACATCTTGGTTTGACTGCTGACATGGTATATATCTACTAATAAAACAAAAAATTAAGGTCCCTTTTTGTTGAATCTCCATTAAATAATGAAATTTAAAAATAAATAAATAAAAATAAATATTAAATAATAAAAAGGTAATGTTTTTCAGTCACAAACTATGCTTTGAAGCCAGGCCTCTGTTTAAATATCTTTAATCTCAAAATTACAAAAAGAGGGAGGGCAAAACAGTTTTCTAAATTATATTCTTAAGAATGATGTTAATTTTATTGCTTTAATAAAATATAAAGTTCCAAAAGACCTGCCAAATCCCAATGCTGCCTCAAGACCCGGTTTCCAGTAATCAGGGTCACATACACACCAACGTGCTGTCCTTTCCACCATTTTTGTCACTGTGGAGGCCACCTGTGCTATTCTGTCACAGTGTGAGTCAGTCTAAGCTGAACCAGCCAAAGCTACCATTTGGGCCCATTCACATCAGTGTCCCGATGGCCCTGGGCGATTCTCAGAGCCTAAAGTTGATTGGTATCTTATTAGATGAAATATACATTCATCTACATGAAGTGAAGTGTGTTCGGGTGGCATCAAGGAAGCTCTTGGAATAGCCTCACCTGCTTTCCATCTTGGTTCTGTTTTCTGATACACTTAAAAGGTGGGACAAGTTACTTACATTGTCAACTGATATAGTGGTGAGGGTTAATTAAGATAAGTGTCAGAAGAATTAAGGGATCATGTTATCAACACTAAATCTAGAATGTGATTCTCTTATTAGTCCCATTGCTTGAGAACAGGAAGTCTCTAGTTTATTATGGAAGGTGAATGTACAATTACAGGCACCTGCAGAAGCATGCGATTTCAAGGTGTTGCACTGCTTTGGTAGAAATAATGTGAAAAAATTAAATAAGTTCTAGCCAGGGCTCATCTCTCACTTAGGGAAAGAAGCGTTGCTCTAGGTCGTGATTTAAGACAAGGAATCAAAGCCTTGGAAACCCATTGAAAGACCAGTGGAGAATTTATACATGGAGAAGATGGTGTTGAACTACGTCACACATAAATGAGTCTATAGAACACTGGGAAAGAAATGCTGAGTGAGGCTTGCAACCCAGTTCATACTTGACAGATGTCGGTTTCTGGTTTGACTGATCTTCCATTAAGATGTCATCACCAGGGGCTGTTAGCTTAGTTTTCTGTTGCTGTTTGCTTGTCTCTGTAATTTCCCCAGAGTCTGTAATTGTTTCTAAATAAAGAGTTGCTAAAGAGCCTATGGAATAAGAGCTGGAGAAAAGTCACGCTGTTTTGCTAGAAACCCAGAGGCAGAGAGTGAATTGCTAAACACTTGCCCTTGAGAATCCTGTGCTAGAACTCAGTCTGTTGGCACCTGCATAGAAGAATAATGTCCTTCACGTCTTTTCTTTTCACATTTGATGATATTCACTGATTGACCACCTGAGGACTCTGCTTCAAGTCTAAGGTCTCCAAGAAGTATAGTCCCGACTGGCAAGGAGGGATGCAAGAAGGGAGGGAGGAGAGAGAGAGAAAAAAAGAGGGAAGGAAAAGAGGAAGATGAATTAGGAGAAGGGGAGAGAGGAGAAAAAGAAGAGAACGGGAAGGAAGGGAAAGAGGGGAAGGAAGGAAAAAGGGAGGGAGGACACTATGCATGATACTGAGTTGAAAGCACACACCCCTAACTCACTGATATTTCAGATTCTGAAGAGTTATTATCTAAGCTTTGAAAAGAGCTCAGAAGAAAATTAATCAAACTTCTCAGTTTACAAGTTAAAGAAACAGATAAATAATCCAATTCCAAGAAAGTCTCTTTAGTCTAATATTGTAGTTATCTTTATCTAAAAGAATTTATAATAAAAATAGTTTAAAGAATTTTTCTCAGTTTATACAATTCCACATGTACTTTCTCATTGTCCCTCCAGACAACACTGAGGCATGGATAGTCATGGAAATCCTTCATATATATATAAAGCGTGGCACTTTTACTTCTATTAACACATTTTCCTGAAGACCCTCCCTACCCTCCAAAAAACTTATGCTGCTCCGATCTCTAAGCACAACATGCCATCATTCCATGTGTTTGCACCTACAGTTCATTCACCTGAAAACCTTTCCCTGCTAGGAATTCGTCCTGGAAGGATCCTTGTCTCTTCACATGCCATTACAACAAAATCTTGCTTCCTCTCTTCCTAGTAAAAGGCTGATACTGATGAGATATTAACAGATAGTCCCATGGCACAGAAGTTAGGCTGGTCTACCCTCCCAGGAGGTCAGAGGCTGACTAGTAAGCCAGAAGAAAAGAACAAAGATCTCTTCTTCAATTACCTGTCTTTTCTCTAAGAAATGCTTTTCTGAGTAGCCAGACCTAGCATCCCTATGAAATGTAGGATGGGAAGAACACATCAGGGAATACACAGAGGGTTAATAATGAGACTCCATCAGCCCATGCTCTGAGGATTATGTTTTCCGGTTCCACTGCTGCAGTTAATCTCACAGTACCTTCTTGAAATTCTCTTCTCTGGTTTGCCCTTTTTCCTCTGTAAGTCCACGTGGTAGAGTTCTATTGGATGGAGAATCCTGATGAGCAAGACATCCCTACTCTCAGGGAGTTTACAGGCAAATGTTAATTCATGGGCCTATAAAATTTATCTTGGACATACATAAGTACTTTCTACAGCTACTACAGTGCTGGGCAACATTTATGAAGTGTTATTAGAAGGAATTTTATGAAAGAGAAAGGTAGGATGACATGTAACAAGGACAAGTGAGGGGAAATCAAAGGAAGCCCAGAAAGGATCATGAGAGCTGAGGTAGAGCTGAGGAGAAGGATTTATCAAAGCAAAGGCAGCAGGGAAGGCACTAGGGGAGACTCCCTGGTCTCTCTCCAGGCCGTTATGGGGTTCTACCTGCACCCTCCCTTCACACTCATAGTACTCAGAACAGTAATGTCTCCACTAAAGGCAGCAGAACTGGATAGATGGAAAGGCACAATAGAAAACCATAGCTGAGAATCTTGGAGTACAGAAGAGATGGGGCCAAATGTTTCATGGACTGATCAGGGAGGGTTCTGGCCATTACAGGTCACATCTTGACACTTCTCCCTACTAGTTTTGTGACCTTGAAAACAAACATTTCTTCCAATTTCTCAAAGTCGTCTAAAGGATTCATGAGGAAAAAGTAAGCTGGCTTCATGAATGTTAGCTCTCTTTTCTCTCTTCTTCCAGCTTTGCCTGTAGGTTGAATTCCATACCCTCAAATTTCATGTGGCAAGCCAAGCTCCCTGAGACAAAGCTTAACTAGTAAATTGCTCTTACCAAAGAGAGGATGCAAATCTGAACTGAAATGGCATTTAAAAAGTGAATGTATGAAAAGGCAATAAGAGTGAATGGAATAATTAGATATGCACCCTATCTGGGGCTTGAGCATCTTCAAAGGGAAGCTGATCTTAGCTCATTTGGCACATGGCTATTCCCAGGTTAAGAATGGCTCTGTCTTTGTCAACCTCTGTGCTTGATCAGTTGTTTTCTTTTTTTTTAATTTATTGTCCATAATGAGTTACATTATTTAGTGGGCAAACAATGAGTTGTTATCCCCAATTCCCCGATGCCCCCCTCACCCATCCCCAATCTGCTGGATAACCTCCTCCGTGGGTCGTCTGGATCAGTCCTTGTGACAGGGGACCATGGATAGCCTAGTATTCAGCCAAGTTCTCCTCGCCCTAGTATGTTGTTACCAGAGGTGCCATGCCTCTGGATAGTCTCCCCCACCAAGGCTCTCACAATCTTTCCGCCCCCTCTTCCACACAGTTCTCTGAGTCGTGGTGGATGAGTATTAAGGCTGCTTTAATGTTGTGACTTTAGGGGTCTTTGTGTCAAAAATCGTTGGTTTCTGTCTCACTGGCTTATCCTGTGTTGATTGAATGGCTGCGGCTGTGGGTCCCTTGTCCATCCTGCCATTCTCTGCGGGGTTCCATATGGATCCTCCACGGTATGACTGTGGTGGCTCCTCTCTTGCCAGGATCTTAGCTATCAGCCTACGGTCGGTTGGTAGGATTAGATGGGCCCCAGCTCTCTCGCTGCATCCTGAAAAATACAAACACAATTTCCACCAGAGAGTGAGATCAGTGTAGGTTAACAAATATACTCAATTCTGGATTACCTAGATTCTATTTTTAGTAGTCTCCCAGTCACTCGCTCCCATAGTGCATCTTGTCTTGGGAGCCCAAGAGCAATCAGATGTTTTCTTGTTGGCAGCTTTCCTTCTGACTGCTCCATGAAAATGGAAACACAATTTGAACTCTGTCAAAAGAACAACAGTGCAAACATGGGGACATAAGTACCAAGAGAACAGTGACAAAGGAAGGGGAATGTGCTCCTCAGAAAAGCATCAGGCCAGGCAGAACTCGGGGCCCCGGCAGTAGGGATGAGAACTATCACCTTGAGCAAAATGGGAAGTGGAAGTGTTACCGTCCCACTCGTGATGTTTCTCCGTTTTGCATGTCTTAGTCCAATAGTGATGCTATAGCAAAATCTCACAGACTGAGTGATTTATAGATCATAGAAATGTATTTCCCACAGTTCTGGAGGCTGGAAATTCCAAGGTCAAGGAGAAAGCTGGGTCAATGACTAGTAAGGACCCATACTTTGCTTCCAAGATGTCTTCTTGTTCCTTCTGTTTCCAGATGGGAAAAAAGACTAGGTCCTTACGTAGCTGGAGGCTAAAAAGAACCTTTCAAGTCTCTTTATAAAGTCACAAATCTCATTCATGTGAATTCCATCATCATGACTCAGTCATTCCCAAAAGGTCTTCAGCACAGCAAAATGAGATAAAATATCCCTTGTGAAGAAGCTGTGGTTGGGATATTAAAGTGACTGTAGCTGGAATGCCAGAGCTGGTGATGCTTGGCATCAAGGCCAATAAGCAGAGCTACAGATTGATTTCTTTAAGTTGTGTTTTATTCGGAGAGTGAGGAATGTAAGAACAGGTTAACACTATATCTCATCCCTAGCCAAGAGGCTTTATTGGCAGTGGGGTAGAACGAGCGTGGGAACAAAGGTAGGCATTTCAGCGCTCACACTTGCTCCTCTGTTCAGATGGTGGGTAATAGATCCGAGGCCTGTGCGCCCTGGGCCCCTCTCTTGACCATTTCCTGCACTCTCCTCATTCTCTGCGTGCCTGGCTCAGGCACTTCTTGAAATGCTGGATCGAGTTAGTTTCTGCCAGTACCAACCTATACTCCTCAGGGGAATCTGGGCTGGGGCAGGGGCAGGGCTAACTCCAAACAAACAAATCATGAACATCCTGCTGGTGCTAAGCTATTAAAATGTGCATGCACACACTCCATTACAATATGGACGCAAGTCTGTCTTTATAACGGGATCTAAAGGCACCACTATCCATCTCTTCTGTCCCAAATCAACTCGGGATTCCTTCGCTAAAAAGGATTCAGCAGTGGCCAAACCTTGGTTTTTCAGGATTCTTTCTTTCTAAGAAAATAGCTATACCTTTTTATCTGGTCAAAGTTTTCTCTACATCCGGTCTCATTCCTTGACTCATACTCAACTTTACTACCCAAAAGTCACTCAGTGTATTCTTCCACAAGAAAATAACATGGAAAGGACTATGAAAACAGAAGAAGCATGTGCATGCAGCCCGTGCTGATGAAATTCCATCCCATGGTACAACTGCTCTTGTTCTTAGCAAGGGTCACTAGTGTTATCCAGCCCATTTTGCAGCTGTCAGAACTGAAACTCATGGATTGGAAAGATTGCTCAGTGGATAAAGACACTTGTCAACAGAGCCTGACAACCCAAATTCAATTCCCCAATAGCCACATAAAGCCAGTTACACACAGTGGCATATGTTTCTGGAGTTCATTTGCAGTGGCAAGAGGCCCTCGTACAATTCATTTTTCCTCCCTCACTCTCTCTCCTTGCAAATTATATGCATACATATTGGAGCTGGGAGATTGCTTAGCAGTTAAAGGTGCTTTCTCTCAAACCCTGACAGCCTGGGTTTGAGTCCTCAGTACCCATGTAAAAAAACCAGATGTGCAAAGTGGCACATGCAACTGGAGTTCAGTTTCAGTAGCAAGAGGCCCTCTCTCTTTCCATCTCTGCCTATCTCCCTCTCTCTGGTTAAAAACAAATGAATGAATAATAAAAATATTTTTTAAATGAACTTCCACTCAGAAATCTAATAGACCTTGTCCAGTGACAGGCATCCTAAAGGTCTAGACTCAAACCCTTGCATCTGCCTCCACCTCCCATTGTGCATAGAGGACTGAGGCTTGAGAAGCAAAAGGCTCCAATTCTTCCAGCAGTTTCCTCTGCTCCCAAGTGAAGAGGTTTCATGGACTTAAGCGGCTGGTAAGCACCTGGTCTTGGAAGATCTGCATGAGGGCCCGGCTTTCCCAAATGAAAGCTGGTCATTCGACTTGAACATCAGAGAGATCATCAGGAGATTGCTGGCCCTTTCGACTGCCTCCCAAATATGATTTGGGGACTGAGCCAACAAATAGAAATGGTTTTATTTTTGCTTGTAAGGTCTGCAGAGGCCATCGTGCCAGTGCACGGCCAGCCTTGCGTGCTCCCTCTGTCTGCTACCACTCAGGAAACTGCTCATCAATCTGAAGCCGTGGAGCTGTGAGGGCTCCTCTCAGCCAAAAGGAAGGGGACTTCGTGCACAAGATCATCTGTGCACCCCGAGTTGAAAGTGTGCAGCTGTGGGAAAGCCTTTGCAAGCACTGTAAGTCAACAGCCCTCTCTCATCCATGGGTCATACTTTTCTTCTTAGAGGTGAGTCTGTTGGCTGCTGCTGGTGTTGGGCTCTCAGTAGCATCTCTGATAATGGGGGGGGGGCAGTCGAGAGAACATCACAGAAGAGCTTCTGCTGCCCTGCAGGGAAAGTGAAAGCCCCCGGGCTCCGCTGTGCTGGGGTTCAGTTGGGAAAGCCCTCAGCGTCTGTCCTAGAGGACCGAGACACCACACCGACAAGGTGGGAGCCAGCAGAGTGGCTCTCTGTCCCAAGTCCAAGTCTGCATGACTCAAGTCTAAGATGCCTGCTCTATTTAGATGCACTCTAAGATTTTAGTGGAGGAAACGTTTAAGCCAATATTGTTCTTTTCAGTGGTATAAACCCCGTGCTTCATTGATTTTTGGTTCCACATGCTGATTTACTTATTGTGTATTTTATGACGAAGTGAGTGTGCTCACTACCCCTCAGGCTCACAGGGAAGCACAACAGAGTAGCACTGGGTCAACAAGTTTCTTTTACAAGTATTTTAAATCAGATGACCGGGTGCTCACTGAGAGAGCATAACAAATTTCAAGGAGGTAATTCTGTTTCCATCAACCTTTGTTCCATCAGCCCCTGCTCTTTGCTGGGATCCAGTCTCCTTTCTGCAGAGCTCCCCGCTGTGCATCCGTGGCCACACGGGACCTGTGCCCCCATATTTTGCCCTCAGTCAGTCATCACACTGGGCATCTTGAGAGACGCCCCGTTTAAGTAAAAAGACTCTTGCCTACCTTGTGTGCCCCTGAGTCCTTCAGATGCACCCAAAGTAACATGAATCATCGGCTTTAAGTCTGGTTGAGAACGTCTTCTCTGTCTCTGGATAACTGGCTCACAGACAGCATTCTGTGCTAAGGAGACCACTCTCATGCTGAGTGCCTCAGTAATCATCAGATCACACTTAAGAGGCCTTCAAGGTCAGAAGGCTGCAGGGAGAAAGGGCTCTTAGTTATCAGCAAATCCTAATAGTCCAGGTCCCCTTCAGTAAGCAAGCCATCTTGCCGTTGAGCCCAAGGTGATTTCTGCCCTTTCACTCTTATCTACATTAGTCACCAAAGCCTGATGTGCTGACAGGTATGAACTCAATGAGATTCCTTTCAGGATAAACAGGGGTGGTGGTGAGGCAGCAGAAGCAAGCTTTCATCTCCATGGGCAACTTGGACATGAGTCATAAAGCCGGGGGACACAGGTTGAGAATATGAAAGGCAGTTACTCAAGTACTGGGAGATATTGACTGAGCGTTTTCAATTTTCTGGCCCCTTACCTGGCCATGCCACACCTGCTTTATGGAGTCAGAGGGCTTCTGCCAAGGAGCAGAGGACAAGCCAGAGTGCATGGGACACACCCTGAACTGGCCTCTGTGTGGTTCTTGGCTGCTCACTCACCTCCTCTGTGTCTCAGCCGTCACCTAGAAGTTAAAAGGACTGGAATCCAAAACAGGTCAATTATTTTTATTTATTTGCAAGGAGAGAGAGAGAGAGAGCAAGAGAGAGAATGATAATGAATGAATGGGCATGCCAGGGACTCTAATCACTGTAAATGAACTCCAGATGCATATGTCACTTTGTTCATCTGACTTTACATAGGTACTGGGGATTCGAACATGGGTGGTTAGGCTTTGCAAGCAAGCACCTTAACCACTGAGCAGTCTCTCTAGACTTCACATACTGTGCTCTTTTCAGAACTAAACATTCTTTCCTTCTCTCGCCAAGCTGTGAAGGCATCAGGGACAGACCTTCCTTGTAGGGAAAAGTGAGATTAATGGTCGCTCTACCTCTAAACCTGGCTCAGCAGCTGGTTAACAAAGCAGGTGCCCATGCTCCATATGATTCAGCTGTGCACCAGAGTTCACCACTCACCCTCCTCAGCCACTTGTATCATCTGAGGAAAGTCAAGGCTGTGTATCCAACACAACCACTGGCACAGCCACTGTGCAGAACAAAAGAGATTTGTCATTTTTCTCTCCACACAAATTTGTGAATTACCTTATGTTCAGGATCTATAGTATTCCAGGGTTATTTACTGTCTTGTTTATATTCTAGAAGTTTCTTCATCTTTTGTTACATGTCACCTTTTAAGCCTTGTGACATCTGATCTTTTTTTTTTGTCACCAATCCTTTTGATTGTATCAGGCATCAGGGGACAGTGGATCTGTAGATTTTTCTCTGATCTGAGCTTTCTATTGCACATAAATGTAACTCAATAAATTTTGCCAACAAATGGGCAGGAAGATGTAATATCATATGAGAAATTTACTTGATACATGTTTTATAGTATTTAGTGTGCTTTATTAAACGAATTCAAGTTATTGTCTTTCCAGACTACCATGGCACACGTAGATAAAAACCAAAAAGGAACATACCAAAATTTATGCTTGAAATCTGGGAATTTCAGACACATGGGAAAGAGATTATGGAGGGGGTTATATGATGGGAATCTTTTAACATTAGAAGTAATTTCCTACAGCAGACAATGTCAAGGATTAAGGGAAATATATCTGACTTTGAATTCTCTCTTCATCACTTTTTAGCTTTAAGACTCTAAACACATCACTTCCTCTTAAGTTTTTGTAACAGACACAGATATAAGCAATTTAGCACAGGAGAGGTGCTTAACGGGATTTCATTTTCTCTTTTTGTGCTGGTTCACTCAACCCAAAGTACTTCCTGAACACCTATCATGGGCCAGTCATTATTCTAGATGTAACAATTACCAAGAAACACAACTCATGCCTTCATGGAGTTTCCACTTGAGAAGAAGTGGCAAATTACACAATCGTAACCCAGAATGTCCCTTCAGAGGCTAGTGAAGAAGAAAATGTGCTGATGGGTAGTGACTAGCAGGTGGCAGGAGGCTGTCTCTTAGCTACAGGTCTCAGAGATTCCTCACTGAGGACGAGGCACCGAGCACAGGCTTGAATCATCATGAAAACATACCAATGTAAAACCATGTAAGAATTGCACTGCTGGAGAAGATAAAGCCTGGGAGACTTTTAGGGATGGATTTTTGTGGCTTGTCCGTGACTTCCTGTGTGTGGTTTCAACTCTGAAATTTTACATAAGTTAGTGAAGCCAATGTGGACCATTGCCAGAAGTCAGCCAGTCCAACGCTCATTGCCAAGTCATGTGCTCAGCGTGTAAAACAACCTACAGTCTGGAATATTTCCGTTCTGAAAGTGGTATGACGGGCCTCCTTTGGGTCTGAGACAGCATCAACCCAAAGTGAAGGTTACAACACAGAAAACTTTCATCAGAGCAGTCTTTGTTTTTCAATTAACCAAGCAATTGTGGCCAGAATATTCCTGGCTGAAGGGATCCAGATGATTGCCTCATTGGCACATTTGCCTTTGTCACCGGAGTGTAAATCTGGCTTTGGATCCACAACCTGGAATGAACATTCTGGATACATGGCAACGTCAACATGTACAGGTCAGTTTTTCAGGTGCTGATTTTTTTTAATTGGCTCCCTTTATAAAACTTCTATCTCCCCAAAGTATGAGTTCCCATGTTAAGGTGTAAGGGCTGAAAAAAATGAGCAAAGAGAATGAGGTCAGGAACTCGGGGTCAATGAGACCACAGCCAGGGAAGCTATGGCGCGATGGATGCCATGACGTTCCACAGGGCTGTCGAGGGTGTCAGCATGCGCTGTCGGTGATCTCCTGTCAGGGGAGCGAGAGGACTGGAATTGCTGCGAAGAATTTTTGTGGCAAATATTCCCAGCATTTTCTATTCATTTCCTCCTTTCCATGACTCCGGAGAATGAAGTGAGGCTATTCCCCTCTAGTTCCCAAGAAGGTTCACTAGCTGGCTGGTAAGAAGCAGAACTACATCTTAGCCTAGGACCATCAGACTGCAACCACTAACTTTCTGCTCCACCACTCTGCCTTGAACAAATAAAGAGTGGTTTTATATTATCACATGGAAATACACATTTATGTTAAAAAATAAGAGTTTCCTGCAAGTTTTCAAATGTTGAAGTGGCCTCCTGGGGAAGAGGATGTCAAAATATCTTTCTTGGAGGTCTATTAAAACCAGACTGGGTTTCATATATAGTCTGGTATGACTTCCATGTGGTCCTTCCCCAAGGTGCAAAGACAGACAAAGTGATTCCTCTAGGTCCTTCCTCGTCTTTCCTATAAAAGGCCAAATCTGTATCATGCAAAACAAAATGGTGGGGACACGTGGCATCCAGCCCCTTGTCTACCTCCTCACCCGATGCTCACAGCTTGGCTGCAGCAATGCCCAGATTGTCTGGAAGAATCAGAGTCTCTTGGATCATGATGGTCCTGACCCCTCCCCCACAACCAGGGACAGGACCCAACTCTGTCCCAGTTTGTGCCCAACGAAATGAACACCATCCTCAAGAATCTATCGTTAAATTTCCAATGTTTGGAAATATAAATTGAGACAATAATTGGCATGAAAATAGAACTATGTTAGAAAACAAGAATGTCTCTTAAAATTCTATTATGGGTTTTAGGGTTGTACTTGTCTCTAAGTGTCAGAAAGCCCAGTTCCCTTAGCAAACACGAGCTGTATCTTACTCCCTTAGCAAGAAGATCAGATGTAAGTGGCCCAGGATGGTGTATCTATTTAAGGATATCATCAGAAAACCTCTTGGCTTGTCCTTGCCTCACAAACGTTTGCATGTGGCTCAGCCCTTTGTGTTGGCAATATAGCTGCTCAGCTGCAGCGCTGGGTTCATACTCGATGCAGGAAAGCAAACACCCTTCTTCTCTTCCAGGACATGTTTGTGCAAAGTACTGATTGAGAAGTATATGTAACTTAGCTATCTATACTTAAAAAGAAATCTAGAAGACTGATATGAAATAAAAGAAGGGCAGTGTAAAATAAATTGGGTTTTGAATGTGTATTGGCCAAAATATAACATATATTTTTATTTCTGAAAAACTGGAATTTGACACATAAATGAAACTGGTATTAAAGAAATATTTACTGATCATGTCTATTTTAATATTTAACAATTCTTGTGAACTTTAAAACATTTTACAGTAAGCAATAAAGTTAAATTAGACAGAATCCTTTTGATATCAGAGAGATAGGAATATATGACCTTGGGTGACAGGCAGGTCAAGGTCTGAATTCCAGGTGTTTAACTTAGTAGATTTTTGGACTCAATTTATTTTTTAACTTTTGTTTCTCTTCAGTTTTTTGAGGTAGGGTCTCACTCTAGCTCAGGCTGATCTGGAATTCACTACGTAATCTCAGGATGGCCTTGAACCCATGGCAATCCTCCTACCTCTGCCTCCCAGGTGCTGGGACTAAAGGCATGTACCACCATGCCTGGCTATTTTCAAACTTTTTATTGGAAATTTTCATACATGTAATCATAATACATACTGTATTATTACCGTCCCGTTACCTGCCCACCCACTTTCCCCTGAATCCCTTCTGCCCAATTAATCCCTTTTCAACTTTGATGTCTCTTTTTGCCTGTCTCATCCATGATGAGATGTTGATGGGCCCAGTATTGTAAGGACTTATGCAGACAATAACAGCCACTGTGAGCTACATCATGTCTGGAAGATAGTATTTGTGATGGTTAGTGTTGATGTCAACTTGACCTTGTTAGTAATCTTGGGTGGGTCTCTGATGAAGTTTACAGGAAGGCTGTCAGTAGGGGCCAGGGTGTAAGGAAGCTCAGGGAGCTAGAAACAAACTTTCCTTCCTGGGAAGGTAGTGCAAGAAGGAAATTTCAGAGACCCTGGGAGTCAACAAGCCCCTGCTATATACAGGGAGAGAAAAATCTCTCTTCTCCCCTGCCTGTATTGTGTGTGTGTGTGTGTGTGTGTGTGTGTGTGTGTGTGTGTGTGTGTGTGTGTGTGTGTGTGTTGCTGGTGATAGGTTTTTCTCCCTCTGAAACTGTGACGGGGACAAGCCTCTTTGCCATGATGGAACTTCCCTTGAATCTGTGGCGTCAATAAATTCTTTCCTCCCACAAACTGTGCTTGGTTTGAAGATTCATCCCAGCAGCATGTGGCTGACTGCGAACAGTGCTCCAAAGCACTCCCGTCCTTGCTTCTTACATCCCTGCTGTTCCCTCTTCCACAATGTTCTCTGAGTCTTACAGAGTGTGATAGAAATGTTGCCTTTAGCCGTAGGCACTCAACCTCTACTTACTCTCACACTTCGATGAGTTTTGAATCTCCTAGTAGTCACTGAAAACAAAATGCTTCTCTAACCAAAGGTGAGAATAGCATTACTTTATGGGTATTGACATAAATATTTAGAAGGCAATTTCAGGGGCACAATATATATATTTATCTATAGTAGTAGCTTCCCCTGTCGGGCCTATGACCTTCCCAGTTACTAGGTTACAGTACCAAGAATGATTTATCTCCCGTGAAGCCGGTCTCAGGTCTAGTCAGACAGCAGTTCATCGACGCCATAACAGTTGTGATGGTTTGATCCAGGCAGGTGTCCTCCATAATACTCCATCCCCAGCTGGTGGCAGTTTGAGCATTGGAACCTTGATGGGGTTGTGTTGTTGGGGGCGAGCTTGTAGGGATTCTAGTCAGCTTCCCTTTGCCACTGTCCTCTTGCTGTTGGCCAGGAGGTGATGTCCACCCACTGCTCATGCTGTCAATTTTTCTGCCATGATAGAGCTTCCCCTCGAGTCTGTAAGCCAAAATAAACCCATTCCTTCCTCCATAAGCCACTTTGGGTTGGGTTCTTTCTGCACAGCAACAAGAAAGCTGACCACAACAACAGACTCACCATTATTGCACCAGTGGGCACGTCCTGCCTGGCTGGTCAGTTGTATAAATGCAACCCATGTCTGGTTTAGACTGTTGATGGCTGTTCTCTCCCAGCACTCTGACAGCAATCCAGCAGAGAGGAGGCTTCTGGCTCCGATCCAGCTTGATTCTTGGTGTCAGCAACCAAAGCATGTGATACCTTTGGCAATAAGGTCTAATAATCTCATTCTGGTGGGCAACCAAGAGAATTTGCAACAGTGTTTTATGGCATGTGCATGGGGGGGGGGTTAGGGTCCTCAACAACTCATGGGAAAGTATCCTCCCCAGCACTGGAGGTTTTCTCTAACAATCAATGGCTTCTGAGAGTGGTACTATTCACCCCTGCAGGGTACTTTTTGATTAGATGTATTTTAATTAGCTAACAAAGAAATAGGTTTCTTGTGGCTTTTTCATAATGTCTTTAGTTGTAGTTAACATTCCCTCCACCCCTTCTTGCCCATTCCCTTCCCCTGACCCCACTTAAACCTACCTGTCCCCAGGATTCTGACTCTCTACTAAGATGTTTATGACCCCCTCCCCTCAAGCACTCCCCTTATGTCCCCTCATGGTTCCTTTCTAACTTCCAGACATCTACTGACTCTTACTCCAACTTCCTACATTATTTATAGACTCTTAAGGTCACAACAACAACAATGAAACAGACTTAATGCTCACCCTCCCTGACTCAGGAAACTGAGCGAAGAGGGGTCAGAAAGATTGCAAGAGCCATGGTGGGAGAGATTACCAGAGACATTACCCCCCTCAGCTATAGTACATAAAGGGGGGCAACCTTGTTGCCTCCTGTGCTTGCCATAACCCCTGGCACATGGCTTGATCCAGTGTGCCCACCAAGGAGGATACCCAGGGGATTGGGGGCAGGGAGGAGGGAAATGGGAATATAAGCACAATATTTACTCAATCAATGTATCTAATTTTGGGCAATAAAGATACAATTTTAAAAAATAAAGGAAGAAAAACAAAAACAAACAAACAAAAAAAGCTGGAATGGATTGGCTAAAGGGCGCCAGGCGGGCCCTCTGGGCAGGGGCACGCCAAGCTCCTTTCATATGGGGCCTCAGCACTTTATCTTAGCAAACCAGACAAAAATGTCAAAGCAATTTGTTTTCCAAGGTGCCATCTGTCTATAACTTGTTACAAAATAGAGTCAGCAGAGTCATTTAGTGACATTTTAAAAAGTGCCTTCAGTGTGTGTCACCAGGGGATCTGATTCCTAGACTGTGTGGAGTTCTGTTGTTGGATGGAGAAGAAGCCTCATGGAGGGGCTCAGCTGCTGGAACGTGTCGTCCTCATTTACCTCCCACGGGGTTTTCACTGAGGTCTCCTTCCACTTATCTCCCCGTTTGATCCAGCTGTTCTAGAGAAACGGACGCTTAAGGCTTGTCACCTTGGAGCCACTGCTGCAGATTGTAAAAGTGGAGAAATGAACAAGCCAAAAATAGACCACAGAGTCTCATTTTTTTCAATGTGGTAAAGTAAGAAAATAATTCTAAAACACAATTCAAAGTCGTGAGGACTTCTTGTTCTGTGCCTTTAACAGTTGCCATTTAATCTTACTGTTTCCTTTCTTACCTGATCGGAAAAGTGTTGAGGATTATCAGAGAATCAGGGAAGATGAATGACCAAGGTGGTCAGGAGAAGCCAAAGGGAGGGTTGAGGGGCTACAGAGATGGATTAGTGGATAAAGCACTTGCATGAGTTTCTGAGTACAGAACCCAGCACCCACATAAATGCCAGGTGGGCATGGAAGCCAGCCATAATTCCAGCACTGGAGCGGTGGAGGCAGGGGGTCCTGAGAGCAAGCCAGTGCTAAACTAACCCAACCAGTGATGAGACCTTTGCCTCAGTAAATAAAGTGGAAAGTAACCACTACATGCATATGCATGCATGTGCACACACACTCACACACACATGTGCCCACATGCGTATATACATGCATTCAGACCACACACACACACACACACACACACACACACACACACACACGCATTTGTCAATAAAAAGAAGAAATGAAAAGGTGGGCTGGAACAATCACCCAAGTGGAGAGTTTGGTGTTGAACAAGCCTAGCTTCTGAATCAACCTAGGCAGGAGAGAAGCACTGAGGATAAAGCAGGTGTTACAGTAGCTTTCACACTGCTGAACAAACAGCCACCAGAAGCAGCTTGCTGGAGGAAAGGGTTTATTTCAGGCTATGGCGTCCAGGAGAATGAGTGTTAACAGTGGAAGGAGCTGGCTCACTTCCACAGACGCACAGAAGGGAGAATTAAATGCACCCACAGCCAGCAAAGATCGGAGCTCCAACTTCTCTGAAAGCGCCTGAGGGCTGGACTACAGGAGCCTTTCTGGGAAACTTCCATTCACATTCAAACCACCACAGTAGGTCAACTGAGGGGCCATGATGATGGTCCGTTTTTTTAAGGTGGCTGAGGGTGGGATCACTGCTTCAGGTCGGGAGAGTGAGCTAGAAGATTCAGTGTGCAGTGAGAGAGCAGCCAGTCAAATGTTCGTCCTAAAGTAAATAAACACCAGAAAAGCAGACTGGATTCACTTCTTCCCTCTTGACAGGCCTAAATTTATAGCAAGTGTTTGTCTACAAATGATCACATTTAAAAATAGCCCAGGACACCACCCACATATTTTGCCTTTTAAGTGAAACACATGAGCCTTCTTGAAACTTTTATTCTTAGACCCCAAACCATAACAAGCTCTCCAAACTGATCTTGGGTTTGAAAATAACTTGGCCTAAGTGCAGACTCTCAGGGAAGCCCTCTGCTCACACATACTCCTTTGTGACCCACAGACCTGGAGAGTTCTGGAACCTTGGCTGCAATAGGTGTGGGTGAAAGCTGAATAAGCTCTGGTGCCTTTGTGTTAAACACTTAAAACAGATCCAGACATGACAAATGAGAGAGAGATAATCTAAAACATGAGCCATTTTGATGTCTGGCCTTTGAAGATTTTTAGTAAGTATGAGCCAAATCAGGTCCTAGGCTTGAAGCGCTTCAGATGGGCCCTCTCTTCCCTGGACTGTCTGGGCAAGCTGGCAGTCATGGTGTCCTCTAGTGCAGGTGTCAGGATTCTCCTGTACCTTGCTGCACTGCCCCTCTCCCAACCACAAAGGGGAGGAGCAAGGAGGAAAGTGGGCTGGGTCGGCTTTCAGTCATCTTTATAGGGATCAGAGGAAGAAAATTCACTTGTGAGAACAAGGGGGGGGCTTGGGCTTTCTTAAACCAACTCATATTTCTCTCTCTTTTTTACTTTTCTCTCTTCTTGTAAGGAGGGGTCTCGCTGGCTTATCTTTTAGCAATTCTATTCATCCACAAGACTCTAACAACCATGAGCAGGACTAAGTCCTTGTGAAGTACCTGGCCCAGCAGTTGTAAGCACCTAGGACAGAACTGTGATCAAAACCAATTAAGAGGCTGGAGAGATGGCTCATTGGTTAAGAATCTTGCCTGCAAGCCTAACAACCCGGCTTTGATTCTCAGTGCCCACGTAAAGCCAGATGTACAAAGTGGAGCATGCATCTGGAGTTTGTTGGCAGTGGCTGGAGGCCCTGGTGTGCCCATGCTCTTATTTATTCTCTCTCCCCTTTTTCTTTCTCTCTCTCCCTCCCTCTCTCTCTCTCTATTTCTCTCTCTCTCTTTCTCTCTCTGTGTGTGTATCTCTGCTTGCAAATAAATAAAAAAAACCAATAACAACATAGCTCAGTTGGCAAAATACCTGTCACACAAGCATGAGTACCTGGGTTCAATCTCCAGAAATAACATTCGTTAAAAAGCCAGTGTAAGGTACACACTTGTAACCCAGTTCTGGGGACACAGAGACAGGTGGATCCCTGGACCCACCCGGCCTGCCAGTTTAGCATACTTGCAGATGCAGGCAACGATAGATCCTGGCTCAACAAAGGTGGATTGTTCCTGAGGAATGACACCCAAGGTCTTCATCTGGTCTTCACGCACAGGTGCATATATGGATACATGCACACACATGTACCTGGGCACACACAAGTACAAGCAAAATAAGCTCCCTTCCTCCAGGCTCTTGGGGTCTGTTTGAGGGGTAGCCTAACAACATGAAAGAACAAAGGGCCATTAAAAGGCGGCACAGGGGACAAAAGAAGGCAACCACCGTGTTTAGTAGATGGAACGGGAATCACTGAAGGGCACCAGTGACGGGCGGGGCTCTGGGCTGAGGACTACTAGCAGGAGAGAAGAAGGTTTATGGACTCGACTGGGTTTGTTCCAAGCATAGCAAGCACACCAGCAAGGCTGCAGTGTGTCACCTGAGGAATAGGTGACGTCAGAAGGAAGTGGAACCTTTACAATTACCTTGAACTGCTACCTGCAGCAAGACGGGAAGCTAGTGCAGGACATCTTACAGATTCTGACCCAGCAAAGGACTTCATCGTCCTGTCCTTGTTCTCAGCAGGCTGGCCCGGCATCAGGGTTGTGGATGAAACATTCACAGGCCCAAAACAAATGGACACCCGTCAGAAGGCAAAACCATCTAGCTTAGAGCGAATGTTTTATATTAGATTGCTCAGCTTGGGGACTTACAAGCTGGATGGTTATTAAAATGAACTTGATTGTTACTTGGCACTATGCCATCTGTGGCACCTCATTTCACCAAACAAGTCAGATATCACACAAGGATGTTCACAATCAGACCCCGAGGACTGGATTTGTAATAGAGAACGTTACTCATGGCAACGGAAATCCACCTGTGCAAGTCAGCCTGGAGGAGTCCTCCTGGGCGGTAGCAGAAGTCTGAGGAATTAGATGAATTTGAGTTCCAAGACAGCCAAAGTCTTCAACTGTAAGTTTACAAACTACACTACACCACTAGACAAGAACACCTTCAAGGAACACTTAAAGCACCTGTTTAGTTCAATCTTTAATAGTTTTGCAAAGGGCATGTTTGTATTTTAATATAGCCTGACTTGAATTGATATGATCTTAGCTTTAGTATTTAACATTTTATAACAAATAGACACTTTTTAAAAAATCAAACCCAGAAAGTTAAGTAGGGAGCTGCCTCCTGCTCTCCACATGGCAGCGTGGCTCAGTGGGGTTCTGGAGTCTTCCTGTTTGACTCTTCAGAAGTTTATGGCCGGAGCTCTCTGCGTTCAAAGATGTTGCTCTGCCTCTCTGTTGCTTATTGATGTGGCTTCCTAACACCGTGTGGAGGAGCTGATACAGAAGCTAGCCAATGAGAGACCTAGTGGTGAGGGTCCATGGGCCAATCAAACGCTGCTTATTAGTCTTTTGTTAATTATTTCATCCAACAGATACACACCCTTAGTATACACACACTCAGGCCCATTTTAGGCGCTCAGGACTCAGCAACAAAGCACAGTCCTTCCGAGAGCTTCTGTTTTGTAGACAGACGACAGAAGAAATGAGTGAGCAGGTATGTAGTGTGCTGGATGATAATCCCTGTCGTGAAGAGAGGAGGGGGTGGAGGGCGGCTGTGTTTGCAGTCTAAGGAGGCCTCACTAGGAAAGTGAAATTTTCATATATCCATGAAAGTGGTTGTAGTGTAAGTTGATAGGTGTGCATACAGACAGAGGTGACACCGAGGAGCACACACATTCCTTGTGAGGCCCCCTTGGGCTTGAACGTTGGGTGTCTCACTTCGTCACTCACTCTTCCACCAGGTCTTGCTTTTAGCCAGCGCTTTCTGTCTTACATCAACCCAGGGGATTCCCTGGTCTCTGCTCCCCTTTATGGGACCGGGGTTACAGCTGCGTGTGGATACGTGGAATCTGGAGATTCACAGGAAGCACACCTAACCACTTGGCAATCTCTCCAGCCAAGATTATGGACATTTCCCTCCCGTATAATACTGCACTTCCATTCCGCTTATCATGTCAGGGAGGTTAGGCTCGGTCCATCTCGAGGACACACTGCCTCAACAGAGAACAGGAGCCAGCAGGAGACAGATGTGACAGTCATACTGCAGGCCTGTGGACTGGACAAATGGGGGAGAGAGGAGGCCTACAAGAAAGACTGGCTGGACCTCTCAGGCAAAAGCTGTGCTGTGGGTACCAGGTAGAATTTCTTCTTGGTCAGGGATGCCTTGGCTTTACTCCTAAGTCCTTTCAACTGACTGAATCATTTAGGAAAAGTTACTTAAAGTTAACAGATTGCGTAATTGAATCACACAAATAAATATCATCTTCCCAGCAAAATCTAGACGAGGGTTTGATGAATGACTGGGGACTTAGAGCAGGCCAAGAGAATATACAAAACAGACCGTGACATCAGTGATGACCCTAAAGCCTCTAGACCCACTGCGGGAGCTCTTCTCATGAGCAGGGAGGAGCCTACAAAGAGAAGTGTGAGAAGGTCCATCTTACGGTGCAGAAAGATTACAACGACATGCTTAAGTGGTGAGCAGTCTTAGAAAAGAATTTGAACAAACAGTTCTAAAAATAAAATGTGACTTTCTCCATTGCAGATCCACGTGAATTATAATTGGTCTCAGTGGAAAACAAAGCAAATTGGGAAAAACCCCAGAGAAAAATTATTCCAA